>WMED01000597.1:22267-33315 GCA_019650415.1 Pipa parva
CTGGAATCCCTTTAAAGAGCTCGCTGATGTCCGCGTGCAGGACATCAGCGAGCGCATATCTGTCCGTGCGAAGTGAGGCGAGGACTCCGTATCTCACTTCGCACTATCCTGAATTACCCCCTGAATTGTTGCGTAAAGGTGCGAATTCGCCAACTAAAGGCAGTCACAACAGACTGCTACTGTCGCAGTCTTAGCTTTATAATGGGAAAATTGTCACGGTTGTGGAGTTGCTATGGGAATCTGCTGTTTGAGAATTCAACAGTCGAATTTTCACTTTAGTCAATAACCCCCATAGAGTAATCAAATTCTCCCTTATCTCCATTCTCTAATTGTATCTAAAGGCAGGGCCTGGCAGTCTTCATGACTAACATTTTAAAGCCTTTTACTAATGTCATAGCTCTTTTCTGGACTCTTGCCTATATCTATAATGTCCAATTTTTGTGATACAGAACTAAAACTGCTTATTCAAGATGTATTTATAATTGTCACTTTATAAAGAGCCAAAAATGACAACTCCTTGGTTCTCATTTTCATTAATAATAATTATAAGTGACAATTATCCCTAACAACTGCTAAATGACACGTGTTTGCTGCATTGTCTTCTGTAATCTTATAAACTAATACAAGATCCATCTCCATTAATGAGTCATTTAACCTAGCCTCGATGAATGTTGTAGATTGTCGCATTTTAGATAAGCTGCCCAAAGTGAACAACCTTCTATTTAACAACATTTAGGCTCATTCTGCCAGTCTTTACCAGTCTCTCTTAAATGATGGCACATCCATTGTGAACCCTATTACTGTACTGTGTTTTTGTCATCAGCAGCCACAGACAAAGTGCATTCAATGGCTAATTCCAAGTCATTAATTTAAATAAAAATATAGGGAAAAAAAGTAAATGTAAGAAGCCTATGAACATTAACAACATCATGTGTTATCAATTACTTAACATCCAATAACTGATACAGAAAGTTGGTATTATTCATTAGTATAAGCATTTAAAATCGTTCCTGTCTCAACTAAATATCATGTTAGTGTTTGAGTCCCTTATAAACTTAGTGAGCGCACACAATGTATCAGCATGGTAAAATTGTTTGAATTGTCACTCTAGCGAGCACATGACAGAACATCTGACATCTCTGCCACTCGATCTGTCAAACTGTCAGAAGCAAAATGAAACAACAAGGAAATATCAAAACAGATGTGAAGCATACATATATTTGTATGTTACTCATTTTGGGTATTTTGTCTACATAGTATTTCTTTCTGGTATGGGGCAACAGAAATGCATTCCTTCATATAGTTAAATACAATAGATGCCAGTTGTTTAAATAAATATATCACAATCAAAATGATGTAAAAAAAAAAAAATTAAGGTTTGTCAATTAAATCATGTCTGACCATTTAAACAGTGAATTACAATTGATTATTGATCAGATATTGATAAAAATCCCCTTTTTACCATAAAGTGACAATATATCGAGCTGGTAAAGGTGTCAGTCAAGTGATTTAGGATTAGCATTAAAGAACAGTTTGCTGAAATTTCCATGGAGAGTAAAAGTATAGTGCAATTTAATATTATTTGAAATGATTTTCTACTTCTACTAATAGTAAATTGCTATTTCTGTACATTTTGACCTTTCTCTGAAAGATTTGTATTTTGCAGCAGTCGTATCTAGCAAAACCGGAAATGATAAAGACAGCTTCTATTATAAGTCTTTAAAATTTTAATTCTCTTTTAAACACTGATCTATATGAGGCCATTGTTGACCCTTTTAGATATAGTAAACAGATTAAGTAGAAGTTTACACTAATGTATACGGTAATTTACTTTCCACTTGGGCAGGCTTAATCTGAGAAAAAATATGTTGACTCATATGTTAGGGTGGATTATGTTAATTCTTTGTGACAGCACTGGTTATGTATATGTTACATATTCCTTTACTCCAAATATCAGTCTCTACATGTAACCCTTCATGTCATACCGCATTCTTGCCATACTGCTTTCTTGCTCAATCTTACATTTTTGTATAAACTAAAGGCAAAACAAATGATATTTAGCTTATTGCTTGAATCATATGTTAGCCCATTAGAATTGGACATTTCTATTGTGCCTTTGCTAGTTTACAGTACCACTTCCATGTGTTTATACTCTTTGAGCAACACATTTTCTTATAAATACAGGAGTAAAGCTTGTGCTTGTGAGATTAGCTGCATTCATTGAGCTTAGTATATATAAACAATATAGTGTTGTTATAGGGGATATCGTTCTTCCTTTGCTATCCTATCCAGACTTTATATATACTTCTAATATTTCTTCCAACAGAGGCACAAATGAGGCTTTATTAAGTTTGCATCTTTGGTCGATGAATTTGAATGAAAAAAGATAATACCTAATAGTACCGAATGAGTACTAAATAATAAAACAAACTAAAATGAATATGAAAATCATTAATGATTAACATAACTAACACTGGTAATTAGCTATGGTGATAAAGGGTTATTCCAAATGCAGATCCATAACCTTTTAATTGTGAGATCTATAGTCTTTTAATTGTATGATTTCATCTACCATTTTGTTCCACTACAACTAATAATAATGATCACTGTTGTATGTTTATTATTACTCCAAGATAAATAATACTACAGAAATGAATAGATATAATCATTATCATCACACGTTCACTTGTAACTTTCTCACTGTTCATTTGGTGTCCTTGGTCTGCTGTGTACTGTATAGTTAACTTGGGTTTTTGCTGCTAAAACAGAAGAATAGTTTAATAATGAGTGTAGTTAATAATGCATGTAAAGGTATAATACTTTGTCAGGTAGTATGTACCTGTAGACATCTTCTGTAGACTTGGATGCCTTAGGTTTGCCAGCAGTTAGAAACTGCTAAATAATTGAAACAGCATATTTCTTTCAACATTTTACTGTTTTAAAACTGACTAGGGCGAAAATAAAGCCTTTTTCAAATTGTTGTTAAAACTGTGTGGTCATGTGATATGCAAAACCGCTGTCTCTGGGAGTATCTATAGAGAAAGGCATTCACTTCTAATATAGATTCAGTTTTAATTAACCAATATATATAAAATGTCAACAACTACTGTACTAAGTTATCTAATCTCTCCCAGAAATACTAAACGGGGAAAAGAAAAAAGGTTTTATCATAATATTCATCTTGTACACTAGGTTCCACTGGAAATAATGCATTCATCATTGTTTAAAAAAACAATTTTTTGCATTGCCTGTCATCTCAGCTATATATATAGTCAATATAAATTATATGACTAGCAGTGCAAAAATAAGTTTATTAGTCAATATAAGAGATAAAAGATGTTTATTATACAATTAGCAATTCTTTATAACCTTTGCAACCTCATGTACAAGATGAAAGGTATAATATAAGCTTTTCTCTCTCCCCCATTTGACATATTTGGGACATGCTAAAATAATTAGTATATAGTTTGTTGACACTTTTTATACATTGTTTAATTAAAGATATGTAATATAGTGTTTATATATATATATATATATATACAGTATATATATATAGTTTATAATATATATAATAAATATAGCTTTTTTAATAAAACAGTAGTGAGACAGTTTTAACAAAACACCCATTTCGTGGTATATTTGTCCCCACCTCCTCAAATTAAATTCGGGAATTTCTTGTTGTTATTCGTCATTGTGAAAATTGAGATATTTGCCCTGTCAATACTACACGCTGAAAAATAATCTTATTTCTCTCATTTTTATATTCCAGTTAGAAGAACTATCCACTATCTTTTAATTGATATTGTTACTCAAACCATTTTACATGGTTTATTGATTTTCTTTGCCTTTTTCTATCTTCATACAGTATATAATCGGTTGTTGACATTTAATAGCAAAGTTTTGCTTTGCATGATGAAAACCATTAGTATTTATTGGCCACGTTCCACTCATCTCCTTTTTATGTGATTGGTTAGTCTCGGCTATTCCACTGGGGTTGGTTCACCTTTAGGTTTTAGTTATTTTTCTGCTAATGACACTCAGACATTTTCTTCTTATCCTCTTACATATCTCCTCACAGCCAGAACATTTTCTATTTTATGGCTTTCAAGAACTGGATACATTCTGTTTTTTGAAGATGAGTTTCAATAAAACAGAGTTTCATCATATCTCCAAACCTATTCTCCTTTTTGATTACTAACTGCTTATCTTTCCAAGCTTTCTTTCAGTCTGTTTTCTTATACTGTTGCACAGATGATATTTGCTTTGTTGTATAATATTCTTGCTATTTAGCACAGACTTACACTTTGCTTCAGTCAGATATATATATATATATGTATATATATATATATATGTATCTTATTGACAATGCATTTTTAAGATGTTTTTTTTGTCCCTGCACAGAATAATGAAATGTGCAATTTTTAGAATGGTATCAATAAAATGTAAAGAATCCATTTGATCGTTATTTCTTTAATTGCTACATTCTTCCTAGTCCATTTAAATTAAATCTTTTTAGCCTTTTCTGTCTTTAGAACCCATAGTAAACATTTATGATCTCTTTTGTGCTACAGTTTTAAATATTTAAATACCAGAGGTTCTAGATGCCTATTAAGACTAAAGCAGCATATCGGTGATTTCCTCCCATAGTTCCATAGGTGAAGTTTTAACTTTTCTGAGTTGATGATTTGTTCAGGTCAAGGTGCAGGTGAAATGGAGGTCTTGGGACTCTAGTTGGAGAGCTTGGATCTTTTTCTGAGCCACTTCTCCCTAAACTTAGTGCTTGCCTTGATTACCATGAGTTAAGTTTGTGCATCTATAGGCCTACTGCTAACTTGCTGATGCAAAACTACAAACCAACCCTGTTTCCTAAGTTTTTTTTTAAAGCCCTGTGAAAACTCAAGATTTCACAAAAGCTTTCACATTTCAACAAAATGACACATTATCTAATCAATTTTACCTCTCCGATTATTTGCCATTCTATTCAATACTAACGTATTATCCTTGCCAAACATAGGATAAAACAATTTTCCTTTTATTAATAAGACAGCAATTCAGCTATACAATATTCACTCCTACCACTCATCCCCTGCTTCTGCCATTTATCATGTGCTGTAGCTCCTAATATGCCTCATATGCTACAGCAAGATTATCCGAACACGCCAATGCAATATTATCTAGGAAACCATACAGTGAGGATGTTATTAGATCAAGGTCTACAGGGAGTAAATAATTATGTTTATTAAAAATACTTTGGAACAATGTTTATATTGTTATAAATGATTAAAATTACATATAGTTTCATTTCTGTTGCAGATTGAAAACCTGAACTGCTGAAGACTATAAGAGGTATTCAGTAAGTACTTGTTACCTTGACAAAAATTTGAAAATTTGAGCTCTTGTATCAGTGTAAAAAGAAACCCTATTGTAAAATACAGCTGGTATACTTCAAACATTTCATTTCCATTGCGCAGATTGTGGCTTTATTTACCGTCCGTAATCCTCCAATGTAATTCAAAGGCTTGTTGTTATTGCAACCTATCTTTCTATGAAATCTTAATTCATGCTTGTGTGCCTGTTTCTGTTCTTATTCATGTACAGACTGGATTGAGTTTTTAATTATGTCAGTAAATGAATTAGACTGTGTGTTCATTGTTGTTTAACCCTATGTAGGCATTCTTGCATGCTCCGAAAATAAGTGAAAACAGTCATTTTAAGATTTAATTCATTATATATTCTAAGCTGAGTTATTTCTATCGTGCTGTGCACACATGGGGCAAATTACATTTACATGCAGTCCTGTTGGGAAAACAATGGTAGCAGATCAAGATATGTTGCTGCATTGCGTTAAAAGAACTTGTTTCCAGTAAATTGGACAAATTCAGCCCCGGCTACAACTATTTTAGTCTCAGGTGGAAAATAATGTATATTTTAATTTGTCGTAATCCGTTATATTTTGCCACATTTTGAACCCATATTATTATTAATCAGAAATAGGTACTGTCATTATAAAATGAAATAACATTTATGTTTTCCTTTTTTTTTTCCTTCTTACATTTGGCATTTATCACATTCCCAAAGAGATTAGAGCTGAAAGTAAACTCATTTGGCTTGCTTCTAAACTAAGCGGGATTGTAAGCTCTAGATAAGATATATAATGCCGATCTCTGCACATTCCAGTTTCCTTGGCTGATGTGATCTGCACCTCGGGGATTTCAAACAGTCTCAAATGTATTAAAAATGGATGAGCTTATATTTGATGTTTGATGTGTTATATTGTCCATACAACATTGGAAAGTATTGCAGACAGTGCAGTTATACTGTGCACTTCCGGGAAATACTTGATTCTAAACTGAACTAGGAAATAAATGGTTCAGCAAAACATATTTTCCAAACCTAGACATAATAATATGCTCAGCCAAAGGATCTCAGCAGGAGTCAACACGTGATTTGCAAGTAGATTATTATATAGATCTGGGCGAAATTTATTAAATGCGTAATTTACCGCACGTGCGGAATTTTGATCGATTTCCGATTGCACGATCGGAATTTCGATCGATTTCCGATCGCGCGATCGGAAATCAATCGAAATTCCGCACGTGCGGTAAATTACGCATTTAATAAATTTCGCCCTTAGAATTATGCATCTGGAAGCAATAAATGGTTTTGGCTATGAATCTGTTATTGTAGACTTTTATTTACTTTCCTTGTAGCTTTAAATAACAAGGTTTTGGATAACTGCAGTTTACTCAATGCTAAATGTACAATGATCTGCATGTGACGTTATTTCTTTTAATAGTATTTCTGGGAGGTGTGGATAAATGTGTCTACCCTCCATCCCACCCTATTAAAGCTAATTAGAATGGGTTCACAAGCTCATTCTAAACAATCTACCAGCACTTCCGCTTTGGTATAAAATTACAGTCTTTATTAAGATTTAAAATATGTATTTACACATGTATTAAAATGTTTATTGCTCTTCCATATGTGTGTTTTAATGTGCTTTGATAAAGAGTGTGTTTTTATATTAAAGCTGCAGTGGCAATGGATTGTTTGGAATCTGAAATTTCATTTGGAAATACTATATAACTCAGCACACAGCTATAGTAAGTAAAATCCTGTATTTAAGGATCAGTCTGTATTTTTTCTTTCTTCACAAAAGGATTGCTGCTGTTACACTGAGGGTGCAAGGTGGATTTACTTTGAACTTCCACTTGTCTGCCTCCTCCAGTATCCATAGATTTATGGGCAACATTCGATAAAGCAGTGGTTCATTAAAAACAATGGGATCATATGCAATTTAACTCAACCTGTTGCCTATTCAGAGATAGACAGATTCAAGGATTGTTCAGCTTGTATTTCTCTCATGGAAACAAGTGTTAATTTCTAATGAAATCATAGTAATTAAATGGTTATGATAAAAAATCAGGGGGGAGGGGAAATCTATCAATAGGCACACAGATTGCCCAATACCCATACCAACCGTACCAATCAGTTATTTTCTTACACACAGAAACAGAACAGAGAATGCTAACTGATCATCCGTTGCTATGGGTTACTAGATCTGGGTAATCTTTGCCTCCGTTCATACAGTTCCCTAATTCATCATTAAATGGTCAGTAATACTAGAAAAAGAAAATCAATCACAATTTGCATTTCAATGGCTGTTGTTCTGATGCAGTAACAGTAAAAAAATATTATTTTTGAAGCTGAGTTTTTGTTTTGTTTTTTTTTTTCTCTTTGTTGTTTACAAACATCCTTAATGTATTGGGATTTCTGGAGCACTTTATTAATATATATTATCTAAAGTTTCATAAAACAGTGGGACACTGCATAGGTTGTTTACTTAACAGGATGGCACACACCAGTAAAGAGAAAAACAAAGTAAATACAAATCTGGAATTTGCTTAAAACATAGCATTTTTGCAGATGTTGTGGAGGAATTATGGCTTAGCCTATCCAAATGTTTTCCTTTTCTGATTTTACACATCCTTTAACAAATCATTTCTACTACATGTTCTATTAAAATGACTCTTACTAAATTTTCTGGCTCCCACTAACCTAGAATGGAAATATAATTTCACTCCCAATAGCAATTATGTTTAAAATAAGACATAGGTAAGATGGAAAATCATATTTTAAGCCCGAGGGGCATTATCTTTACAGAGAATAATAGAGAAATAAATATTTTTAAAAATCAAGATTGTTTTTTTTTTTTATTTCTGAGCAGAAACTTCTCCTATGACCTAATTTTATTTTTAGACCTACTTATACTTTATTCTTAGAAATAGTGGTGGTAATTTAACATTTCTCTTATGTGCATGCATGACTAAATACATACATACATATAACACTTACATGCCACAGCCTCCCTGTAAATATAATGTACTCAATCACTATCCTTAAAGTATTAACCATACATTGAACCTATTAATTAATCATAATATGCACAATAAACAGCAAACACACATCTGATGATAAAAAAAAGAAAATGTAGTGTTGCTTATGTCATGTTAATTAATAAGTATTTACTGGTTCTTTATGACATACCAGGTGTTTCCCTCAGGAAGGTATTTTCATTATAGTGTCCTCCATTTAATTATATTTCATAGATGTTTTAAAGATTATTACATATTCTAGAGGGAAACATATAATTATTGAATTACTGTCATACAGATTAAACATCTACTGTGTCATACTATTTACACCCTGGGCCCCTATGATATTTAAACCCAGGGAGAAACATTCAACTCCGCTGTGCAGGCTTAATGTTGTCTAATTTCCTTTGCACTTACACTTGGGCCTTACTAATTAGAGATTACAGACAAATCCAGAGGCAAATGTTCACAAAGGTCTAGTAAAATATATCAACCAATCACCAGTTAGCTTTCAACATTATGACAGAGATAGAGTTATGAAAGACAGTCTCTGAATGGTTACTAAACCTTGATAAACAATTTCCCCTTTTGATAAATTCTCCTGTTTATGTTTGAACATTTGTCATTGGTTATTGAAAGTAAAAATCTTGCACTCTAGTAGATATACATTCAAAGTTATAAATAAACAGGGAACAAGGGGATAAAGTGAATATTTGAAGGAACTACAAGGATAAATAAAAAAGGAGTTTTTGAGCCAGGCTCATAGATGGGTTTTATAAGCTAGAAAGTAAAGTTGAAGTAGGCTGGGGTTGTGTTGGTGACGTTACTGACATAATAATATGTATATTTAATCAATCACATATTTAAATAAAGTATTTACATTGAAGGACTGTGCTAAGGGCCAAGTCCATGAAGACTATAGCAGGGAATTCCATTTTTAGCTTATTATTCACTACATATGTATTTGTTATCAATAACATGAACTATAGTAATATCTATGAGCTGGTTTTATAGCTGTATAATGCAGTACAAATAGAACTCCTAGACTGTACATAGATACTATCTATCTGCTTAAATTCCCTAAGAAATATGTTTGATTTTTACACAAAGTTAAAACTGAATAAAATCATCAGTAGTCTATTTTGCATGATTTCAAAATTTGCATATAATCAGGTTATGAATATTTTAAAACTATGATCAGATTCAGAGCAGGTTGGCATTATGTTAAAGGGTAAGTAAACAAAAAAAAAACAGTTGTTTCACAATATGATACTTTACTGTCAATGCCCTAAAATAAGCACAAATCATGGAATCGACATCCCACTGATAGTTAAAGAAAGTTAACTACCCCCAGTATAACATATTAAATAGAATTCTATTTTAATTCAGAAGAAAATAATCATTTGTGACAAGTTATACCTATTTCTCAATATTATTCTATTTATAACAATAGTATTACTCTCAATGGTTTCATCAGATAACAGTTTACTTATTCAGTACTCATGGGCCCTACACTTAGCATAAAATGGCATTTATTCCATTAAAATTACATAAACTGTAAATATTATAAAGTTTAATGCTTTGCAGTGACATGAGCAAAAGACAACTAGGACTGTACTTGACTAGTAATCAACAGCCAGAGTATTACCTGGAAACCTGTTAAATGCAACCTGTTGGTTAATAAATAGACACTTTGTTCCCAGATGAGTTTTTTATTTTAATATTTTAATAGATACGTCGGGGGTTATTGACTAAAGTGAATATTTGACTGTTGAATTCTCAAACAGCGGATTCCCATAGCAAATCTCCGACCGCGACGATTCTTCCATCGTAAAGTCACGACCTCGACAATTTAAAGTTGCGAATGCAATGATATTTTCATAGTAAAGTCTCGACTGCGACAATATTCTCATTAAAAAGATGCGACTGTGCCAGTAGCAGTCTGTTGGGACTGTCTTTAGCTGGCGAATTCTCACTTTTACGCAACTTTAGCCAATAACCCCCTGAGTGCAAAGCATTCATAACACTTCCATTTTTGTATCCATTATCAGGAGAAAGCTGTTCATCTTAGAAAACCAATTCTGTTGTGTACATATGGAGCAAGTGTTCCATAGTATCATATAACTTCTGATAATTTATGAAACTACATTCATTTAATTTGTTTAATTGTCTCTACAATGCTCTCTTCCATTATGCAGGATACAGTCTCTAGGTCCACACTTATGACAATATGCATTTTGAATACATTCAGCAATTTGCTGCAGCATAATTTGTAAAATTAGATAATTCAATTGCATTTGAACCTTTTGATGATGAGGCTCCTATTTACCAGTTAATGACTGAGAATTAGGCAGATTGAACAGATATGACCTTCTGGGTCATTTGTCATTGAATATGTTTAACCACAATGCACAGCTGCTTCTAGTTCCTTCATCAATAAAAAAAAAAAAAAGTCATCAGGTTATCATAATCACAGTCAAATATTTTAGTCATTTTCAGTAGTTTTATAGTTTCTGATATTTACAGATTGTAGTGTTAAAGCAATTAAAAATAATATTGTTAGAAGTATTATTATTTCTTAGGAGTCAGTTAAATAAGAAAATGGTCACTCATATATGGGGGTAATTTAGGATAGTGTGAAGTGAGGTGCGGAGTCCTCGCCTCACTTCGCAC
>WMED01000598.1:0-33313 GCA_019650415.1 Pipa parva
ATAGGTGCGAATTCGCCAGATAAAGACTGTCGCAGTCACGTTTTTATCATGAGAATATTTTCGCAGTTGCGACTTTATTATGGAAAAATTATCGCAATCTTACCTTTAAAAAATTGTGTTGACTTTACAATGGGGAAATGGTAGCAGATTTACTATGGGAATCCGCTGTTTGTGAGTTCAACAGTCGAATTCACTCCTTAGTGAATAACCCCCTGGGGCTCTATGGTTTACTTTTTGTCTATAAATCATAGCATTACTCTACTTTTCAGTGCTATCCAGCAACTGCTGAAAGTAGCAGAGATAAGTAGTAGAAGCAGTGGTGGAACGAACGCTAAACATGCCTAATAGATCCAGACTATCTTTCTTCAAGGGTGAAGAGTAACTTTCTTATAAAATACAGAGAGAGTCTTTGAAAAATAGTTCAGGTGTTGCAATGTTTTGTAAATATGTCCTCAAGCAGGAGGCTTCATTTTTCATAGTGAAAAATTCCCTTTGGTTGTCAAGGCCTGTGGGTAGGCTAATTGCTGTGGTGAAGACACTTTGTTTTTTTTAAATCGGAAGCATGCAATCTCTCCCACTGATCCTAAAAATAAGGGAAAAGCTAAAATGTTGGAGTAGAGTAACTGAACTTTATCAGTAAGTCATTATTTATTTTTATCTCCATAAGTCATCTGCTGTCTAGTTAGATTAAGTACAGGACATCTATGTAGACTTTATAAAAGCATATACAGTACATATTAATATACAGTACCTTGGAACAACACTTGACCCTATACAAATGCCTGTTAAAAGCAAATGTTTCCCAGTTTGTGATGAACATAGCACCAGATCAGATGACTACAATGAGTAGTGGACTTTAGTGGGGAGATTAGAATAGATTCACATCCACAAAATTTACAGGCACAATCTTTGGTAGATTTGGAAGAATCAAGAATAAAAGAAGGCAGATTGCCAAAAAATCTTTTGAAAATGTAATAGTAACTGGGGTATATTAACATTAACAGTTTTTTCATTGTTGTGCAATGTGTAAAGAATTTTCAAGCATAGAACTATATGTACTGTAAATGCTATGACACATGCTTGTTTGTATGAGTTTCCCTCCAGTGTATTCCAGTTAAGATTTAAGCGTGCAGAGGCATGTGTACAATATAGAGAGCAGCAAGAGATCTCTGTCTCTCATTTAAATCTAGCCCAGCTAGACTTAAGAAGAAAAGACCTGGAGCACAAAAAGAAGTGTAACTGGTGTTGAGACCATAGTTGTATCTTGAAGGACGAGCAGTATCCTGGATTAGTACGAGCAGTATCCTTCGCTGCCTCCTAAGTAAGGGATCCAACTTCCTATTTTACCTGTCCTTCTGTGTCCACACTGTACAGGATTTCCTAACTAGTCACCACTGCTAAGATTAGCGATTATACAGGCCAAGGTGAAGCCTTCAATTAAAAAAACAGAGAAAACTCCTCTTGGCATCTGGTAGGGTTATGGTTTACCTGACATAGCTTAGGGTTTTAATAAAGAAATAATATAACTTCTTAGGCAATTTTGCCAAGGAAAGGCCTTTGCAACATTTATGCTTTATTTGGTTACATCACACACTGCTTGGTCTTTCAGTCATTCAATGCAGAATTGAATATGGTTTCCAAAGGATGGTAGGTGGATGTCTTCCACTGCAAGCACCACAATGGTTTGTGTGAGTTCTTTGTTTATTGTACTTCTCTTATGTTCTTGCTGGTTCAGTCTTGTTGGTAAATCAGAATGGCTGCAACATTTTCCTTGCAGTGGTTTTCACAATTAAAAACAATGAGAGTTAGAGTATAAAACACATGTAGTTTATCACAAAGTATTATCAGCATGCACCAAGAAATTAGTTCAAGCCTAAAAACATTCACAAAGATAAATACAATATTGTGAAGAGCATAATTTATTTATTTTTGATATTTTTGAAGTGTAGGAAACCCTACATTATTAATTGAAGAGTGGTCCCTACTTAAATGCCCTAGTGATGGAAGCTTTCTTGTAACCAATTCATTCATCTTTGGTCCATCTGAACAGTAAAAAATCTCTCTTGATTCGTGAGTAGCCCTGAGGCCACAGCCTATAAAAGTTCTCTTGGCTATCTCTGACTAAGGTTTGGCCATCAATTAATTTTAGAATGCTGTGATTTCCAAATTTGTAATGTCTTCTTTGTAGTATTTTTCATATAAATGTGGCATGTTAGAATTATAGTGTCATCATAAATAAATATGTGCCAGTGCTCTTCTTCTGATGTAGAGGACATATTCTTACAGGCTATAACAGTTTTAAAAGAGGATTTTGAAAAGTCAAAGAGTATTTTAAAGATGACTGCAGTGCATGTGCTTTATGAATAAAAGTAATTTTTCAGAAAACAAATATAATTTTTATCTGTGTAAAAATAAACAGTTTAAGAATACTTTGCTAATGTGCATGTGAGTGATGATAAGTGTTTGTGTGTCAAAAAACTAGACTTGTTGAACGCTGTGAACCAGAACAGATTGTGCCTAAGATCAGGTTTGTCACAGGGATATAGTGAGTAATAGAAATAAACTTGTGCCTTCAAAAGACATATGGCATGAGGCTGGTATTGTATTGATGGACATTGTGGTAGTGTTTATGAGGTCTGACACCACATCTGCAAAATATTTATCCCTAAAGACTTTCAATATAAGCTGGAGAATCATTTCCATACATTAAGTCCTGTTATGGCATGAAACATTATTTCTAAACTTTTCACAATTGTTCTGCATTCTTTCACCAACTTAAAGTTCGCTCCCCCATCATCATTTTTCTCTAACTTCATTGTCTTTATACTCCCAAAGTCCAGGTTGTCCAGGGTAACAATGTTTTGAATACATAGGTCTATCCATTAGCCCATGCCCTGGGCCTCTGGAGGATATAAATGTAACCATAAGGTAACAATTTCATAAAAGTTACACTTGCATTATTTGTATGTCATGATAAGTTACTTTAAAGCAACAAAGGGAAGGTGAAAACTACAGTATCAAGAAAGATTATCAAAACTGAGCTTGTTTAGTCTAGAAAAAGAAGATTAAGGGGTGACCTAATAACCATTTATAAATATATTATGAGTGAGTATTGAGATCTCTCCTATAATCTATTTATACCAAGAACTGTAAGTATAAGGAGGCATTCTCTGCATATAGAGGAAAGAAAGTTTCTGCATCAGCATTGAAGGGGGTTATTTTCTGTAAGAACAGTGAAGTTATGGAATTCTAAGCCTGAAGAAGTTGTCATGGCTAGTTCCATTAACGAGTTCAAAAAGTGTTTGGATGCTTTCCAAACTTTCCAAGTAATGGGTAGTAGAAAACTAGAGGTGGGAATCCAGAGAATTTATTCTGACTCCATATTTGCAAGGGCTAAATTTACTAAACTCGAAAAAGATGATTTCACCTTTTTGAGTTCATCCCCTGTAAATCTTGCTATGCGGTCGATAAATATCAACCTATTTTTACTGATCAAAACTTTTCAATTGTATGTTTCAATGGAAAAGTAGCCATGCTTTACATTGGTACTTTGGCTACTTTTCCATCGAAAAATGTAATCAAAAAGTTTCAATAGGTAAAAATCAATCAAATAATATCGATCAATATTTACCAAACAAACAGTGAGATTTACAGGGGATAAACTCAAAAAGGTGAAATCTGGCTTTTCGAGTTTAGTAAATTTCACCCTTGAGGCCAAAATTTATTAAAGGCGTAAATTTTACCAATCGATGGGAATTTAATTTCAATCTATCAGAATTTAATTTCAAATCGATCACATCGCCGGCTTCGCCTTTAATAAATATCGCCCTTGCAGTTGGGAAGGAATTTTTCTCCCTAATATGACGATAATTGGCTCTTGCCTCATGAGTTTTTTTGCCTTCCTGTGGATCAACACTGCTGGGTAATAAGCTGAACTGGATGGATTTAAATGTTTTTTTCAGCCTTATAAACTATGCTACTATGCTACTATGTTAACATGTTAACTAAACTACAAATAAATGCATGGAGTGACAATCATATCTAGGAATATTTTCTAAAATTCCATCAAGAACATGTGTTCATTTATTAAGTGAAAAAATGTAACCTGCAATATGATAGAATCATTCAACACCTCAGAAAAGCTGAATATTTTCTTTTGTATTTTCAAGACCACAGATGAAATCTCTCCTGAGGAAGCTGATCCTTGATCGGTGAAACGCGTTGAGAACACACAGCTTGGAGCCCATTTGACTGAATATTGGAGCCCAATGGACATTACCTTTTTACATGCTTGTTTTCTTTTACCATTTGTGAGTACCCATTGTTACTATTAAATTTCATGTTATTGTTACAGTATTACACTATGGTCTCTATGTTGGTGTCTTTTCCTGCATATTCATATTGAAGAAGACATTTCTGACCTACTTTGCAGCAAAAAAGGGAACCTTCTCTTATTATCCAAGTGCTTGTAACTTAGCACTTTTTGGTGAGGGCTACTGAATCAGGGGAAGCCACTCCCACACCATATCACCAATCCAACACTCAGTATATTACTCTTACAATCACCTTAGTCCACTGACTTTATAGATGTGTGGATTAGCCAATATATATGGTTGCACACTTTTCATGTATATTTAATACAGGTCATGTATATATAATGCAAAAAGTGTGGTACATAATCATATTTACTGCACCTTGTTTTTAAAGGGGAAGTATCCCCTCACATGCACCTTCGCTTTATATATATCTATCTATATCTACATCTATCTATCTACATATATACACACATATACATACAGTATATATAATTTATTTTTGGTTCACACAATTGTCACCTTCATATTGTGTTTGACAGCATTACACTAGAGGTATTCTTTTTTCCCCTGTTTGCATTTCTTTCATTATCCAGCGCTGCCACATCTCTCTGAATATTGAGAACCAATTGAACAGGTGAAAATCTGATCCGATGATAGGTCCTTCTCTGCCCACAAGACCTTGTTTTATATATACACAAGAGGCCAAAATTTGAAAAACATACTTGCGCCTTCTGACATCAAACCAGTTATCAAGAATACATCTGCCATTAATAGTGTGGTCGGCACCTTCAAATGAAACACACCCAGATGCTCCAGTTGTCCTTATGTGGCTCTAAAACAATTACAAACTGATGTGTTTAACAAGAAATTTAGTAGTTTTTATAACTGCAAGAGCATTTGTCTACATGCTCATATGTTCGTGTGGCCAGAGGTACCTTGGTCGCACCAAACGCCATTTGGGAAGAAGGATATATGAGCATGTCTGTAACATTAAAATTGGCTTACAGACACATTCAGTTTCGGCACATTTCAGTAGTGTACACAAAAATCCATCAAGCGCCAATTTTTTTGTTTTGGAGCAAATCAGTCACAACATTAGAGGTGGGGACAGGCTTACAAGGTTGCGACAAAAAGACCTTCTGGATATATCACTTTAAGACCTGAAGTCCGTCAGGTCTCAACATCAACCTTGATTTGGCAGCTTTTTAAACTTTCACACTTTCTCTAATCCGTTCTCTAGTTATACAGTATAACCCAAACATCTCATGTTATTCTCAACATCTTATGTTATTCTCAACCTAAAAATCCCTTTAAGTGTAACACAGTTATTTTAACCTTTTGGGGTTTAGTTATATGTGAATTGTAAGGTATATGAATACATGTAACTTGATTTCAGTGTCTACAGCCAGTATAATTTTAATTAATTTTTTATATTTTTAAACTCTTTTATTCATTGTTATTTCCGTTTATTTTATTTTTTTTTGATGTTCAATATCTGTGCAGAGTGCACATTCAGTGGCAACAGTTCACTTACATTTGTATCTATTGTCCCTTTTTTGAGTCGAGTCATTTTAAAAGCATTCACTCTAACATATCACACGATTGCTAGAAATCGCATCACATCTGAGTTATGCTTTGGGATGAGCAGCGTTTCTCAATATGGGGAGGCACCGCTCTAGTGATCACCCCAGAGTAAGTAAATGCCCCTTCATTAAGTCCTAGCAAGGCATGGAACGCATCGTATACTCCACCCACAAGGAAGTGTGTCAATTATGGCCGCTTGGAACACATATTTGCGTTCCACCGGTGCGGAAGTGACGTTTTCAAACATCACTTCCGGTCTCAACAGCGCCAAACTCTGTGTTTAAAAGCCGACTGCTTCATTATAACTTTATACACTTGATCAATTACTCTCCTGACGAAGCTGCAACAGTGAAACATGTTGAGAGGATCATAGCATTCTTTGTGGCACATTTTTACTCTTCTAGACTCCATTCTTAAATGTGAACTGCGATTTACTGGATGAAACTTTTTTTATTGCCTACCTGTGATTGATGGTTTCATCATATCCCCTGATATCGATCTATGAGTTAATTTTACACAAGATTGCTTGTGCGTATACATCTTTCATCTTCATTTTACCTTAAATAAAGACTGAATTACACTATGGAGGCCATTATTGTTTAATTGGCATGCACGTTGTGAAAAGGCTATCTGCCAAGTTGTCAAGAGATGTTTTAAGGAAGTCCCTCATTATCTCGTAATACCCAGCTGTGTGGGTCAGGTTGTTTATATTTGAAGATTTGTCTGCTTTCATGTGCTTTGTGGTGCATCTTGTTGAACCTACAAATTGCTGAACCTGTTTTTATTTTATCATCTGGTGAGCAGTATCATTGAATAAACACGTGTGATGTTGATCTGCAAAATATATTCCTCACACCCCATTCCATTTTCTCCTTATTTTGGCACGATTGGGACTCTCACATCAAGTTACTGTAATTTATGATAATGCACTTAGTGCCATTATCTTTTTGCGCTTTTTCAGTTTTGAGTTTAAATTCACCAAGTAGTATCCCTTTTCCAATATGCTCCTATGTAAATTGAAAGAAATACCGACTAGTTCAGATGTATTCCACAAAACTGAGATATATATATTAGTGCTCATGTGGGAGATAAAAGGAAGTTGGTTCACTGAGCTATCCCAACAAAGAGCACCGCTGTGCTCTTTATTAACTTCATAAGCCCTTCTTCTTTTATAGTGGTCTCACTTAAAATAGATTAAGGAGAAAAAAAAAAAGATTGCCTTCAGTTGGCTGAATGCAAATTCACTTATACAGTAGCACTGAGGTTAACAAGAGCCAAGACATTTCATCAATTGAGCCTTACAGTATCTTATACTGAGGCTGTGTACAAGCAGTCTCCAAACAACGGCCTTTAGAGAGAAAGTAAAGCAGGTCAAGGCAGGGGCTTGGTTAACATAAAGCCAGATTCACATCATGCATCTGAGAGGCCATTGTCCCCTTTTAAAGTGCTCTGTTCTGTAAAGCTGTGGGAAACAAATGACCTTAGAGGCACTGCACTGTGTGTATGAGTGTCAAGAATGAACAATAAGAGTGCAAAAAAGAGATGATGCCTGCATCAGGGTGAACTATTCTGGATCTTGATTATCCCCTTGTGTAGTAAATAAGCCCTCAGACCCTTTCAGATTCGTATATTCAATTTGGCTCCTAATTTTAAAATGATTAAATTAGAAAAATCAAACGGGGACCTATAAAACTGTAATGCCATTGCATGCACCAGCTATAACACACAGATATTGTACCAAATGAAAAGGTTAATATTCTAAAAAACATCTAATGCTCACAGAAAACAACACAGGAGAAACTCTTAATTCATTGTCTTGCTTTGGAGCGCATAACTAATGGGAAACAGAAACCAACAGATCCAAACCAGAACACTTTTTTAGATCAATATTCATAATAGAATTGTTAGCTTGATCACCAGATCAAGAAATGGAAAATGTAGTGTTTATTTTAGTTTGGATAAAATTAAGTGATCTACATGAAGTTAAAGGATAGGTAGCACTTCATTATTTTATCGCATTCTCCTTATATAGTGCTTTTATTACCGTACAGTGTTATACATGTAATTTGTCACTCACGCCCAGTTCCTAAACAACACTGATAAAAAATAAACACAGGGCTAGATGTCACTTCTTATGTAAAGCTTGCTTACTGAGCCAGAACCAGTATATAAAGCACCTTGCTTTAATTGCTTCATGCAAAGAATTTTTTTTAGAAGACTTTCCCTCATGTCTAATGTAATTATTTTTACACCTTAGTTGCACAGCCTCTGGTATCTATCCCTTTTTGTGTTTTATAGGAAAACAGTGAGCAATTCTAGCCAACGGATGTAATTCAGCAATGCAAGTTAAAAAGAACAATATCAAAAAAGGATTTTGTGTCGGGGTCATAGGGGATATTTATAAGTTTAAAAGTTCATTGAACCCTTAACGCTGGAGATAAACAGTGTTTTTTTTTTTTTTACTATGCCGTTATAGTCTATTCAAAAAATTTTTATCGACATGTCAAAAGTCTCTTTTTGATGCATTTTTTTCCCATTGAAAAAAATATGTTTTTGATTCTATATAAAATCAGCAGAAACCTGTATGCATTTCCCCAAGTTTTACACCCTTCATGTCTCCAATACACTTATTTACTGCTTTGGGACCTGTGCCAGAGAAGATAAAAATTCACAATACTACGTAGTTTCAGCAAATAATTACAACATGTCTGGTTGCTATAGAACCAGTGCTAGTTTATACCATCATACATATATATATACACACACATATATATATACACATATACATACACATAAGTGATCATTTGTACTCAAGGCGATTTGTGATTGCATTTTTATGTCTAAACTATTACTTTTATATAGAGATTTAAAGAAATGTGAAACAATTCTCATGATTTAAACCACACTTTACCATTCTGCATATTTATAAAATAAAAAAAAAATATTAAAATAGCCAAAATTTCACACTATTCATCAATTCTAATACTTGGTCAGTATGACAAAATGATGGAGGATGTTTGGAGGCTTTTGAAGAATTACTCCTTTTTTTGTACATTTCACCTCTGAACATTAACTTTTTTTGGTTAAATACCCTGTAATTTTTCTGAAAAATAAAAAAAAGCAAAGATCATTGTTTCAAAAATTAAGTCCAGCAGCAAATCTGAATAAAACTGATACTGAAAAACAATTAATGACCACAAATAGAAAAAAAAAAGAAAAGATAAACAGCAGGAACATGTATACTGATAGAAATACAATCATTGTTAGCAGGCAAAATCAGCTAGAAATGTTGCCTTATTAGAAATATGCTTCTACGTCTATAGTTTTCTTCTATTGCCACACGAGCCTCCTCCTGTTCAAACTCACTGATGTGAGCATGCTCAGAAGTAGTCTTACAGAAAATTCTAATTCTGAGCATGCTCACATACAGTGCGTTTGAACAGGAAGCAGGAAATGAAAAGAAAACAGAGCTTCACACAGCAGAAGAAATCAGCTTGATACTAAAAGCAGTAGGCAAAGTTAGAGTAAAACCCCTATCGGTAAGTATTTCTGCCCTTACCACTTAAGAAACACCGCTAATTAAAACAAGCTTTAATTCCTCTTTAAGCTACAACATAAGTTTAGCAATCTATATCACAGAAACCACTCAATTTCTGGGCAAATGTAGAAATACTTCCACATCTGTCAAGAAGTCCTGAAAATACTAACCAATTCAAATAATTAACCCATGTGCTATATTTAGGCTAATAAATCCAAAGAGTTGCCTCCTTCATTAGTTTATGGGACCATTTCTCAGCATCTGACTGTTCTGAACTTCCTTCTAAAAGTGATAGTTATTAATTGCACATACAGATGGCTATGCAAAAAAATGAATTATATTGCCATACATACTAATATTAGATTTACAAGTGGGAGATTTCTGAAATTGACCTTATACAGGCATAAACAAAATTCAGTACAATCACACACATTGCATATTTCCTATGAGTCCCTCTTCAAAAGGGGAATGTTAGCATGTATTTATTGCTGGCAATTCTGTTAAGGTATGGTACTAATGATGTCATACTAGGCATTATTATCGTATGCATTAAGATGCAGAAATAACAGTGGCCTATTCACTTCTCTGGGTCCAGAAGTTTTAACGGGTAACTAAAACATGATACTGGGTTGCATCCACTCTGTACTTTGAAACAGCCAAAATAAAACAAAGGCTCTTAATCATAAGTAAAAACTTGTTGATAGTTAATTAAAACAAGCATTTTTCAAGCAGGGTAGTTTTTGGCTTTAAGGGTAAAACATAAAACTGTGCTCATCACCGTGCATAGAAAAAGAATAAAGACAAACTTTTTAAACAAAGCACATTTTGACCCACATAAACAGAAGGGCCATTGAGACTAACATTTATTTTATTCCAACATATAAACATTTTGAATTAACCATTATCAAAGGACACTAGGAATTTCAGTTATATAATGTTTTAAGTACCCCAGGGCACAACTTCAAAATCGAAAAGGGAGTGACAGTCATGGGTTACTGAGAAAGAAAAAAACTTTTTAATATGTAAATATAACCTACCCACCAATGTAATCGCCCAATCCTAGGTAATGCACAAATTTATCTATCACTCTGTTTTTTCTCAATTGCCCACCCAGTTGCAGTTATTTTACTGTACTTTGTGTTGCCCACGATGTTGTTCACTAGTTACACTTCATATTGCCGAACACTGTAAATATTTGCATTGCCTACTAAATTATAACTCTTGTTATATTACTCACGCACAGTAAAAACATTTCAATCCAGCTTCCATAGAGAAGAATTAATAAATTAAACTATAAATCAATTAACAAGGGGTACATTCATCATTTGAAAGTGATAAAAATAAAATACATTTGCAAGAAATCAGACAGGAAAAACAGTAAGATTAAAGGCAGTAAGAAATGTATGTAGGTGTCTAAAAACTATGACCGGAAAAAGCCAAATTTAATGATGCTTTTTTGAAGGTGTCATTGTTTACAAAAGGTTAAACAATGGAGGATGTCCAGTGGAAAAATGAATAAAATAATATAATTACTGATAGTTAAAGTGCACCAGGGTCAGATGAATGACAGTCATCATACCTAAACAAGTTATTTTTGAACCTCTCTTAATTTTTAAATAATTCCTAATGACTGGCAAAGCACCAATGGATTGGCCTAAAAAACTTAATTTAAAAAATGTAGCATATGCATTTAATCCTTTTCTTTCTATTTAAAATAGTTTGTTAAGGGATTGACAGTGTTCCACACATATTCCTGTTATTTAAATTACTTTGGAAAGAGCAAAATGCTGTGATCAATTAATTGTTAATCTGAATTGCCTAATGTTATAAGTGGATTAAGTATAAGTATAGGTGGCTCTACTTTAGGATCATTATGTATATATTATATTTTATCCTTAAGTAGCTATTTATGCTTACAGTATTATTGGTATTTATAGACTAGTGACCCGGCACATGTATGTAAGTACCCCTCCCATTTGGATTGTAAGCTCTAAGGGGCAGCAGGGACTTTAATCCTCATCATGACCTGGCACTAAGAGCCAGGGTTGGGCCTAGGGGTAGGCGGCTGCCTAGGGCACAGCAGGAGGGGGGTTATGGGGGATGCAGAGTGTGGGATGGGGTTTATGGGGCAGAAAAAGTGTGGCAGGAGGGTTATATCCTCCCTGGATGACGTGCATGCTCTCCCATGTGACTTCTAGGAAGGGCCGATGTGGGTCTTTACTAGGAGCATGGCTGGAGAGAAATGCACTCCTTAAAGGGATCAGATGATTCGAGACACTGTAGAGTCGCTGGCAGAGTCTGAAGATGGAGTTTGCAACACAGAGGTGCTGTATAGAACTTATTTACAGGCAAGAATTTTAACTTTTTAAAAAACAAATTGATAACAAATTGTATTTAATAATGTGGTAATTAGCATAAATAAATAAGTGGGTTTTTTTTAATTTTTGGCCAGAGTGTTTCTTTAATGGGAAGTGTGTCTCACCAGTTAAACCCGAATAAAAGGCTGCTACTGAGATGCACTACTCATTTGTTCCTGCAGCAGTGCATGGTGACCGCTGGTACACAGACAGGAAGCATGAAAACACTAGAGCAGCAGTTGAGGGGCAGCGTACTAGCAACATTATTCTTAAAGGTTACTTTCTTTAATTTCGCTTTTAATTGTTCTATTTTTCAATCAAATTTTAAAAACTTTCCATTTACCATTCTCACTCATGCCAACAGTCGTGTATCACTAAACATACCAGAGTTTAAAAGAAGACAAATTGTTGGTGCAAGTCTTGCTGGCGCATCTGTGACCAAGACAGCAAGTCTTTGTGATATATCAAGAGCCACGGTATCCAGGGTAATGTCAGCATACCACCAAGAAGGACGAAACACATCTAACAGGATTAACTGTGGACGCAAGAGGAAGCTGTCTGAAAGGGATGTTCAGGTGCTAACCCCAATTTTATCCAAAAAAACATAAATCCACAGCTGCCCAAATCACGGCAGAATTAAATGTGCACCTCAACTCTCCTGTTTCCACCAGAACTGTCAATCGGGAGCTCCACAGGGTCAATTTGGCTGTTATAGCCAAACCTTTGGTTACTCATGCCAATGACAAATGTCGGTTTCAATGGTGCAAGGAGCGCAAATCTTGGGCTGTGGACAATGTGAAAACATGTATTGTTCTCTGATGAGTCCACCTTTACTGTTTGTCCCACATCTGGGAGAATTACAGTGTGGAGAAGTGCCAAAGAAGCGTACCACCCAGACTATTGCATGCCCAGAGTGAAGCATAGGGGTGGATCAGTGATGGTTTGGGCTGCAAAATCATGGCATTCCCTTGGCCCAATACTTGTGCAAGATGGGAGAGTCACTGCCAAGGACTACCGAACCATTCTGGAGGACCATGTGCATCCAATGGTTCAGGATGACAATGCACCAATATACACAGCAAGACTGGTGAAAGAATAGTTTTATGAACTTGAAAGTGAAGTTGAACATCTCCCATGGCCTGCACAGTCACCAGATCTAAATATTATTGAGCCACTTTGGGATGTTTTGGAGGAGCGAGTGAGAAAACGTTTTCCTCCACTAGCATCACGTAGTGATCTGGCCACTATCCTGCAAGAAGATTGGCTTAAAATTCCTCTGACCACTGTACAGGACTTGTATAGGTCATTCCCAAAATGAATTGATGTTGTATTGGCTGCAAAAGAAGGCCCTACACCATACTAATAAATTATTGTTGTCTAAAACCAGGTGTTTCAGTTTTTTTGTCTAACCCCTGTACACAGACCATTCTCCCCCATGCCCAAGCAATCGTGTATCAGTAAACATACACAGACCATTTTCCCCCATGCCCAAATAGTTGTGCCTCACTAAACATACTCAGACCATTCTCAGAAATGACTTACAATCATTTGTCTGGATAAGTTAGCCCTCCAAAGAAAGTTTAGTTAAAGGGCAAGCCAGAAATGTATTTTGTCTCAGATGTCTGGAAGTAAATCCTAGGTGTAGTTTTACTCAACACAAAAAGTCTTGCTTGCTATTTATTTATAGAAATTCATAGCTTGTCAGTAATACTGCATCCTATACGGAAATGAGAATAAGTGAACCCTTTATTTGGCAGTAATCTTTCCTACATATGGACTGTAAGCTTGATTAAAATACCTGCCAAGCAGGTGCTATGGTGGAAACTGTTCGGATCAGGTAATGACAGCTATGGCTTTTACTATCAGTCTAATACTTCAGCACTGATATTTTGTAGAAGGAGCCATTTACCATTATTCATGATTCAAGTCATCATCCGGAGACTCGAGGTCTGCCAATGTTGCATAGTCTCACCTTAGATAGGTCATAATCTGATTTGAGAAAATAACCTGTGAACAGACAGGGCATAGAAAGAGGCAGAATTTGAGCTACACAATGGATAGACAGGCAAAATCTCAGTAGAAGATAGAGAATATTGATAGCGCTCATTTGATCCTGAGTTATGTTATCTTTCCCTTTGAACTCTTGGATTTCCTTGCTTGTCAACGGGTAGTCCCAGAGGCATTCAACCTGGCTTTACTGGTGACTGCTGCTCTGCATCTAAGTGAATAGCTACAACCAAATGTATGTGTTCTTTTGCATTAACTTTTACTTTAATTCTTACAAGACAAAAGCTATTAGAAATAGGCTGTTGTGCTAAAAATAACTTTCATGATCCTCAGCGAGTCGCGCACCAAAAGTGACCCATAGCTGCAGAGACAGGTTCATGCTTAAAATGGGAGAAGTGTGCAATTAACCTGCATAGAATCACAGGAGCCTCTTTTAAACTTCACAGCAGTGGAGCAGATTATTTACAAAACATACAAATATTAAACAGCAGATTAACTTCAGTGCACTGGATTCAAAATCAACAGCATAGTTAATACATTACTGACTTTCCCATGCAGAGGTTAAAGGAGAACTATAGTCAGATTACATCTTTACATATGCATTACTATATCTTAGTGAGAAGTGTTTCTCCCCAGTAGTTGTTTCATGTGACACACAATGATTGATTAGGCAGCACTGATAAACTACTACACCAGGCAATGTGCGTGTAACATGTACTGGCCAATTCTCCATGAAAAGGTACCCTCCCTCGATTATTTTTTTCCCTATTTACTACTTAGCACATTTGCACAAGTCAGCTTTCCCTCTGTAATCTCCTGCATTCCAAGCTTAATTTATGCAGCCAAAAGGTCAGCACACACGGCTTAACCAATAGCAGTCAGGCAGCTTTTTCTTCTCATGTTGCCTGACTTGCAGAACAGAAAGGAAAGGGAGAGGAAAATGTCAGCTCTCAGGAAAACTAATTAAGGGAAACAAACTGCACGTATTATTTCTTCCCTAAACTTTGATTATTTGTGTCAGTAATTGGAATTTTATATGTATGTGTTGCCGTTATATCAGCACTATATACTCCTCATCCAGAGCATTCTCAGAACCCTTACTTGTTAAGTGAATACTCTCTAAAGGTACAATATACTATTGCTCACAGGCAATGACCTTTGCAAAATACCTGGATGCGATGGGAGCTACCCATTCTACCTAATGGATAATTCTTACATCAGAGAGGCTCCTTCAACATTTCAGGTTTAGGGCAAAAAAGAAACATATCCCTCCCAGCCCATACCTTAATTGGAGAGACTTAGTGATACTTCCTGAGTTTTTGCCAGATATGGGCACCCCAAACTCAGATACCCTGAGAAAGGCCAGAAAAATCTAACCCTCCCACCTACAATGACATCAACATGCAACTCATCTATAACTAGCTGAGCATGAAGCCCAAACAACACAAAATTGGAAGCACATTCCAGACTGAAGGGTTGACTGCACATGATTCCCTACACATGCTTTTCATGACAAATACAGAAAAACTTTAAACTTTTAATGCAGTTTCTCTTCCACCCATTGACATTCCCTTGCTGTACATTCTTTATAAAACTTTACTGTGTTGCATGTTTTTTATCCAATGTTCTAAATATATTTTATCCATTTTAATACAACATTTTTCTTATCAATATGTTGAGAATTCAGTAGGTTCGGAAAATTCTTTAATGTATGCTTAGAACAAGATGTCACCCATGACTACTGAAAGCTGGATGGGTCACCTTCATCTACAGTAAATACAGTAGATATAGCGACGTCTGCACAGCTAGGTACAGCTAGTTATAATAGGTCAAATATAAATACCAACAACAAGGTAATTCCTTTTTTTTTTAAACTACAAAAACTTACTAAAAGTATGTGGAAACCTGATCATAGTACCTGAAAAAGCCTGGACCCAGATAAGCATTCATATAGAACAGAATGCTCACTAATTTTAATTAGGGTTCCATCTAGTGCCCACATGCAGTGTTGTAGCACTGGTGGAAGTAATTATTTCAGGCATACTCTAGACTTCTTATGGTTTAATGAGGTCACAAATTCAGGACCCATCTAAAGTTAAATAATGCTGTTTAGTGGGTGGTTCTGGGAGACCCTTGAAGGTGGGAGCAATTGCAGTTTACCAGGAATGAAGTAGATCCAGGTGTCCTGAGTGTCGTAATGTGACAGATGAAAACCAAGCATAGGGATTAAAAGTCGTTAGGCTTAGGCCCTGGGGTAGAGACCTCGCTTATACTGAATGCAGGATGCCCATTACCTGGTTCCCCCAACCAATGGATGCCCCATCAAGAACTCTCCCATGGAAATCAACTAGGAACTGATAATTCTGCACCTGCTTGTAATTATATGCTTATGTTCTACTTCTCTAAGACCTGTCTCAAATATTGGTGCTTTGTGACTTATCAAGTTCATACTAATTTACCCTGTAGTTAAACCTTTTCTGTGTTTAAGCAAGAAATGCTGGTGCCCAGTCCTTTTATTAGTAATATAAGCTCACCTGCACCCCCCTCCATATTAAGTGGGGCCTGCACTGGGATACTATATTGCTAGCCTGGTTATACGTTAATATTGCTTCTACAGGGTACAATGCATCCATTCATCTGATATATTTAAATTAGCATTACATATGGTTATTACTCTGCTCATTCTAACCGGTTGTATTATTTTCTTGGGTCTTCTTGTATAGGAAAGATGATGCAGCATCTCTGTAAGGACTATGGGGGGAATTCACCATAGTGCGAAGTGAGGTCCGGATCCTTTGCCTCACTTTGCACAGACTTATGCGCTCGCTGATGTCCTGCACGCGGACATCAGCGAGCGCTTTAAAGGGATTCCAGTCTTGGCGAGAGCACTCAAGTCCCCTCGCCGACACTGGAGTCTCTTTAAAGCGTTCGCTGATGTCCGCGTGCAGAACATCAGCAAGCGCATAACAGTCTGTGCGAAGTGAGGCGAAGGATCTGGAGCTCACTTCGCACTATGGTGAATTCCCCCCATACCACTAATTCACCACCTACAGAAGGCCACACAAAAATACAATGAATTACTAGAATTATATCCTAGTCTGCTTACTAGTTGGGAGTCTTGCAAAATAACTTTTTGCCATTTCCAGATACATTTTGATGGAAATCTCTAATAATCTGCCTACCAATGGATACTGCTGCTGGTTAGAGAGGTTATGGAAATGTTTGTATCTTGAATCTTTTGGGAAGAGAAATATTTTATTTTCAAGCAGCTTAAAAATACATTTTGTAAACTGTGTTGTAGTTCTCAGAGCTGATAACTATTATTTGCATTTTGTATGTGTATGTATATTTTTATTTATATAAATGCCACTAGGTTATACTGCGCTGTACATTCAGCAGCTTTAAAGGTGATTTAGCAAACCGGTTAACTTTTTAAAGGTCAGTTAAAGATAATAACAAGTATAATATTTGCAACGCTTATGGCTACATTATTAGATTGGTGCTTATTTTGCAAATTCTGGCAATGAAAAACATGTTCATTTGGATAGAATACGGCAAACTTACACTGCCACCTAGTGTCTGTTTTTCAGTACAGACTGAAAAATGAACAAATGTATAATTCCAGCAAATATGGCTTTAAACAAATATATTTTAAATTATATGGAAAGTCTGAATGCCTTTTGAGTAAACTTGAGAAGTTTGCTCTAAATAAACAAATGCTGACATTTTATAGGACAACAGGAAAGATAGATGTGTGTACTGAGAGCACTGTAGTGAAGGACATATCTAATGTACAATATTTCTATATATTTTTCAGTTAGGTTATACAACAATTAATATTGAAATAAAACATGTATGATTCAGGCAACAGAATAATTGTTCTAAAGAGTAATAAAAGGGGCACTATAATCAAACTGAGCTTGAATGTAACTGTTTCTTCTTTCACTGGCTTGAAAAAGGGCAGGTGTGTCCAAAATGTTACCAAGCAGCAGTATGTATGTTTAAATTACTATCAATAAAATGGACTTTTATTGGAAGTGTGCCATGGATTAAAACTTAGCCTGCACAGATAGTTAGGTTAATGTTTCGGCATTCTTGCTGTTGCCTTTGTCAAGATCATTAAACATCACATAAATCACAGATATTTATCAAGATTTTTGCTGGTTTTTAAAGGATTAAAAACAGCTTTTCGACGTAAAAAAAATGCATAAAAATGTTATTTCCTATATGGCAAAATAAGCAATTTTAAATAGACAAAACCACTTAAATAAAATAAACACTGTTTCTCCAGCATTAGCTCATCAAAAAAATATTTTCCACTTTAATAAGTTTCCTCCATTTATATACAAAACAAGAGACTCAGGGGGTTATCCACTAAAGTCCGAATTGTTGCGTATAGCTGGCAAATCGCCAGATAAAGACAGTCACAATAGGCTGCTACTGTCGCAGTCACAACTTTATCATGGGAAAATTGTAGCGGATTTGCTATGGGAATCCGGTGTTTGCAAATTTGACAGTCGAATTTACTTACCAACTTACCACTCCATCATACTTTTCAGCCGGGTTAGCTACTCCGTACGCTTTATAGGGGCTGTTAAGAACCAAAATGAGTGCTTAGCAAGCATGACAGAGGCTGGCGGGAGAGTAGGTCACTTGAATATGATGTGTACTGGCTCCTTCTTCCCTGTATCAGATAAGCTGATGTTCCTCCCATTTAGCAGCATCATGTTGTCTCTCTCCCATCCTACATCAAAGATACTAGTGACTTTATTTTGAAAATCAAAGATATTCCCTTACAACATGATCACATACTTGTCACCTGTGATGTAGAGTCACTATATACCTCTATACCGCATCAAAAGGGATTAGATGCAATAGAATACTTTTTGATCATGGTGTCGCATGATAAACTCATTATGTAGGAGTCTATCATGCGACTCCTTAAATTCATATTATATCATAACTACTTCATCTATAACAATACGATTTATTTACAAACATCCGGTACAGCGATGTGGGCCAAATGTGCGCCCTCATACACTAACCTATTCTTGTGAGGGTGGGAGAGAGAACATGTCTTCAATGAAGACCTTGAATTTTTCTCCACATTCATAGACCTATGGTTGAGGTTCATTGATGATATTTTTATTCTTTGGCGAGGACTTCTGAATATACTGGAAGATTTATTTATACTCAATAATAATGACTTGAACATCAAATTGACACACCATATTTCCAAAGAGGCCATTGACTTTTTAGATATAACAGTGAAAAAAAGTGCAGAGGGATACTTATACACAGATTTATTCATTAAACCCACAGCAACTAACAGTTTCCTGTCTTATGACAGTTTTCACCCGGTCCCCTTGCGTAGATCCATACCCAGGGACCAGTTCCTCTGAGTCCGGAGGAACTGTACCCTGGATGCGGATTATAAGAAAAGGTCAAACGAACTTGTAGGTAAATTTGCTTAACGAGGGTATCCAAATAGGTTTATTCATGCAGCTAAAAGATCCATTGAAACTTTATCTCAGTCAACAATACTTTCTTCTAATAGACAACAAAATGTTACTAGACAAAAAAATTTGGTTCGTTTCATCACTACTGTACATACAATTCTCAATGGTCAGATATCAAAACAATACTACAAAAATAACTGGTACATTCTCAAATCAGATAAACTGTTCTGCGATTTAGTGACAGATTCAGCCCCTATCACCGCTAGGCGCTGCCCATCAAAGATATGCTTACTTCAAGTCATTTTGAAACTCAAAATACAAGATCACATAAAAGTTTACCAGTTAAGGGATCATATCAATGTGGGAACTGTGTATACTGCAGATTTTTTCCTAAAACATTAAATATCTCTGACAGTCAAAATCTCAGAACTAAATTACAGCACTTTAGTAACTGTAATTCAGCTAATTGCATTTACTTGATCATCTGCCCCTGTAGTAAATACTACGTGGGCAAAACAACACAAAAGATCAAGGAGAGACTTGGATAACATCTGTCCAACATTAGATTAGCAAAACAACATGTTTTAGCCTCCAAGAGCCTGTCGTCAGTAGCAGCGCACTTTTTATACGAACATGAACAAAAAGTGTCAGGATTAAAGTGTATAGGTATTGATAAGGTCAGACTGGGGCGACGGGGGGGGGGGCGACATAAACAGACTCCTCCTCCAACGGGAAACAAGATGGATATATAATTTGTATACTCTATCACCAACAGGAATAAATGAAGAATTGCATTTCTCAGTCTTTATTTAGCAGCTGATACTTTTATATTGACTTTGAAATTTAAAAATAATCTTCAATTTAATTTTTATTCTTCCAGTAAAGGATTGGACTACATTCATTCAAGATCATAAATTTACCAATGAAGCTAGAATTTCTATGTTTATTTCCAGCTTGTTGGAGATTTTCTTCAATGTAATATTTATTGGATCATCAAGACTGAACTACTATTAAATTTATGAATTCATCTTCATAGAATTCCCATCCATCTGACTTTTACATACTTTATCAGAAGATGAGGCGTGTCCCAGGAAGAGAAAAGAGAAAACATCATTTTGTTTTTTTTTTTGCATTTGATAAATATATATCTTTTAAATATATAAAATAAATTTATTTTTATGCATTTGATAAATATATATCTTTCTTCCTTTTGTATTTCTTTTGGATTAATATAATTGATTATTTAATATTTAATATGTAATGAACAGATCGATTTATTCCAGAGATCTACAATGCTTTATTGATAAATAATTTATGGCTTCTATAGCTTTTATGCATCTAGATAAGAACTATGATTCCCATCATCCATGAATAAATCGATCTGCTCTAAAACTTTATTAGACTTTGCTGACATGAACCTTTCAATGTTCATAGTGTCTGGACGCTCAAAGAAAAAACTACAATTCCCAGAATATATAACAGAAGCTCACCCACTCACATTTAGTAACATCCCCGGCAAATCTAATTTAAATATGCCTATGCCGCGATGACGTCAGACGTTTGGGTGCGATGATGTAATCGCTCAATTTACGAGTAGTGCTACTCTTTAAAAATCTGTGGAAAGAACAGAATTTTGAGCCATGAGTGGAAGCCCCACAAGGCGAAACGCGTCCGGCGCAGGACACAGGGACTTACCCACTTCATTCATCATACCCTCCTGTTAATTTGGATGCTATTTGAGTGCTATTATATCGCGACTGCTGAAAGAACTCATGAACTAGGAGGAGTGCTGACTTTGACTACTACAGAATTTACACCTGCAGCATTAACTGTGCATCATAGACAATTTATTTTTGAGACTTCATTTGAGATTTTCTATTTACTAAGCTATTACTGTCTTCTGTTTCTGTCTTTATCTTTGGGTAACCCTGGCTCATTAATGTTTTTTTATGGGATTTTAAATGTTTTTATGTGTTTTTGTTCTGTTTTTCTATGCTGAAATTTGTGTTTAATAAACTGAGTTTGCACTTTGATATAAGAGCTATTCTCTCTCTCTTTGTTAAGCATTTAGCAGCATCACAGCACACAAGCCATATGAGCCATTGGTACACTTCATCTTCCAGAAGCTGAATAAATAATTTGCTCCTATAATCACTGTAGTTTAATTATATAAAGGAGTAATTGAAAGTATAATACACGAAGAGCAGACATGTGTCGTCCCACGAGGTACAGTTGGCAGAACCTGATTTTTTTTAAAGAGACATTTTACACGACACACTGGATAAGAATAGTAGTATAGTGCTATATTCCTTGGACCTTGAAAAAGCATACGATAGTGTGAACTATGAGTATACTGTATGTTTAAGGTCTCGGAAACTTTCCAAATGCGAAAGTCCTTTGTGGGAATGATTAAAACATTTTATAGAAATATTAGAAGTGAAATCATATTAATTGGTTTCACATCCAAAGAAAAAGAAATTAACTCAGGAGTGAGACAGGGATGTTCCTTATCACCAGTTTTATTTATATGTATTTTGGAACCACTATTACAGCAGATTAGAAAAGAAAAAAATAATTAAGGGGGAATAAATACCAGGTGGAACGGGGAGGGAAATTAAAAATCTAGCGTATATGGATGATGTAGTAATTTTGTGCAGAAATTCAGGGTCAGTTAGAAGGGGAACTTTAATAGCAAACTGCTTCGGAATAGCATCAGGGTTAAAATTAAAGAAAAGTCTAGTTGAAAGATATAATGAAAAGGTATCCAAAGAAATATGGAACATGGCCTTAAACAAAAAATTGACAAACAGCCAAAAAGATCTGGCCTGGGCTATTGTTCACAATGTGGTCCCTGTGACTTTCAGTACTTAAGAGGTGTCTCAAAGAATACAAAGTTTCCTAGAAAGGAATGTCAGAAAGATGAAACAGTCATGCATTTGTTCTGGAACTGCAATTTTTCTCAGGAAATTTTTTAAAAATATTTTGGAGAAGTTTAGCGAAAACCGTGAGTCTAAAAAAAAGATATCCTATGAAATAGTCGTATATGGGAGAGGTATAGAATGTGCTGATACAAGAATATAAAGCGTCGCAATTAACTCGGTAAAAGAAGGTATTTGGAAAGCGAGGATTTTTGTTTCTGTTTAGACAACAGAATATGCCGATAGAAGAAGTATGTACGTCAATGTACTGGCAAGATTTAAATGCCAGTCATTTTAGCATTCATAATTAACTCCTGAGGAAGCTGAATAACGAAATGCGTAGAGTTGGACAACAAGGAGAGGTTATCACTGTGACTTACTTTTATCCAGTCACCTCTTGATTGTCTGCATAACCTGTATTAGTGATTCTTCAAGCCTAATCAAGTAGAGTACTTGATGCTTTACATATGCATTTTTCCCCTATGTTTGTGAGTATAACCATGTATTTGGTTTTTTTAATTTTTTCTTATTAAAAGCTATATTACACTATGTTGAGCCATTTTTGTCTTCCATGGGATATTTGAATACATATGATTATGGGATAGTCACCTATTAAACTAAGAAGAAAGGATTATCCAGATATCTTTGCTTTTTACATGCTTGTGTCATTTACTTTTTCTGGTAAGCACATATCTTTAACTAATTAATCCCTGTTGTGCAGTGTCACGTTTTGGAATCCATTCCTGTTTCATACACTATATTTGCACCGGAGTCTATTGGAACATGCGGCTCACTTTACTATAAAAAGTTTTCCATCACTTTTAAGGCACTATGAAGCGCGTGTTTGTTTGTGCTTTTTCACATGCAGATTTTCTATGTAGGCTTATTTTGAATGTCATATGTTTATACTTTAAACTAGAAGAAAAATGTTTAGGAGAAACCTTAACAGAACAATGGAATGATTTTTGTAAATTGGTTAAAGTTTAAAATAAAAATAAAAAAGTCACAATGATGTGGATTAAGGATCCCTTGAAAAGAAATACAAATGGCGTCTCCTTAAGGAAAAATCCGAGTGACACAAAAAAAATTTTAACGATACAATGGATCCACCTTTGTCAGCTGGACAAATGACCAAACCCTTGTCTGCCTGTAGCGATCTAATAGCAGCCATCTCCATTTAGAACAAGTTGATATGTATATGAACCCATTAGCAACCTCAAATATAAGATATCTGAATTAATGCTACACGTTGGAACATTTTAATAAATCTGTTATTACTTTTAGGATCAAAGTTACTTTTCAGTTTAATAATTAAGACTTAACTGGCACATTTTCATCACTTACTCCCCCAGTATTCACATAATCTAAGAGATCTATATAACTTAAATGAATCAATTTCCCACTGGAATTGTCATGGGTATACAGTGGGGAGCCAGTCACCATGCTTTGACTGGCTCTCAGTAGATAGATAGATATTAGTACCAGTAGTAGAAAGATTTGGAAATAGATATTTCAGAAAAGACATGGACTAAGACCTGGGATGGTTCACATAAATCTATTTGTGCTTCAACCAAAGAGCATGCTTACAAAACAACAGGTGGTACTATAAGCCAACCAGATTAGCCTATATATGGAAAAACAGTGTTATCTATATCTCAACAATGCACATTCATTCCCATCTGGTTATCCTGTAGGGTGGCTCAACAGTACTGGGAATTAGTGTTAGAAATTATAAATTCTGTATTTAAGACTCAAATAAGGAAAAAAACCTCAAACGTTTCTGTTGGGCATACCAGAATTGCATGGGAAAAATAAATATAAACTAGCATCTCACATCAAACGGCTGCAAAAAACCCCCACTGTTAGCAGCTTCATGGAAGAAAGATACTCTAATAGGAAAGCACTCATCAACAAAGAAAATTGGATACATGCTATGGAAATGATTAGAAGATATCCAACAAATAGCACGTATGATTCAGAACTATTGTGGTAACCCTGGGTTTAATATGCAGATTCTATATCTGCATAGCTATTTGACAGATCATTCAAAGCAACAATTCATTTTATTTTTACTTCTCCCCCCCAGAATCCTTCAGGGTCACATCGTACAATGAGACAAATCTCTGGACTTTTTTTTTACACTGTGATGATTTAATTACGGAAGATAACACTACATATGGAAATTGACAATTACTTACAATTTAGAGGGTTATTAACTAAAGTGAGAATTCAACTGTTGAAGTGAATTCTCATCACTTTGGGAGGCTGCGCTCTGATTCTCTACTCCTTAATTCACTAAACAGGGGATTACCCGAGACTATGGCAGTATCCGTTTGCTGTGTAGTGTGCGACTGTTGTTAGCTGGCGAGTTTGCTAAATATCCAAACACGAGTATGGGGAATTGGCAAATTCACACCTTTACGTGTCAATTCGTACTTTAGTCAATAACCATCTTAATCTTTAAAATATAAGATACGTTGATACTATGCTTATTCTAAGATGCGATTAAAGCATGGTTTACTCATTCAAAAAAGTAAGGATTTAAAGAAGAGTTCAACATAGTTTAAATCAGCAGTTCTCAACCTGGGGGTTTAAAGACCATAACACAGGGGTCACCTAAGGCCATCGGAAAATACATATTCCCAATGGCTTAAGCCGCGGAGAAGCCACGCTACATTCTGCAGCAGCACTATTCAGCTGGAACGCATGCAGTTATGGACGTGCGTTCCAAACTGAATGCCTGCGCGTATGCACAGACGTGATTGCATCATCTGTCAGGGGCCTAATGGGCAGGGAAGCGGGGGTTAGGCTCCACATGCTGAAGTCATCAGTGGGCGGATGCAGTAAGTGCAATTCTATTTCCAAGGCCTGCACAACTGGTCAGTATGGCCCTAGGTATTCCATGACTGAGGAGGACTGTGACACTGCCAAAAAGTATTAAGTTTCATCTGAATCTTCAGCTCATGGAATGTTTCAAAAACATTAATGCTATTCATTGCGTCAACAGTGTGGTTATGGGGTTGTGTAAGTTTGTCCTATTTGTCACTGAGAACTGTCTCTTAATCTGTAAAACAGCAAACACTTTTACTTTGTGTGTGCTCTAACAACGTGAAATTAATTATTAATTATTTACAATGAAAACAGGCTAATAATGCACTGTGAATAAATGCGTGCAGACATGTTTTTGCATGTGTGTTTCACAAAACAGGATTGTGATTGTGTGCAACTTAAGGGCCTGGTGACAGTATATTTTCCTAGTAATTAAATCAGCACTGAAATTTTGTGCCTCCCATTCACGTAAATTGAAGTCCAACAGATTCAGTGCTGAAAATCTCCTGAAAATTTTCAGTGCTCAATCTTTTGGACTCCCATTGATGAAAATAGGAGGCAAACCATTTTCAGCACTAAATTTACTGCATAGGAAAATGTAGTGTGAACGGGCCCTAAGGCTCCATTCACACTGAGGAATCTGCCAACCAAATAGGCAGGGAGAATCCTCAGTCCTTATAGAGCAGAGTGCCCCGTTTAGCGTCAAAATGCTATTGTGAATCCAACAGTGTTCTGCCTCCAACTAAGTTTCCACTAATCTCAATGGGAGGTAAGCGCTTGAAATTATCAAGCAGGTCCGTTCTATTGCCATCATGGCTGGAGTTTCCACATCGCCCAGCAGTGCTGTTGCAGGAAAGCGCTCCAGCTCTGACACTGTGGTTGGTCAGCAAGACAACGGGCCGGTCAATTATACTGACAATTTCCTGTACATTTTAGCAAGAATAATTAATCTTGACATAATCCCTTCAGTTTTTAGAGCACAAACTGTCTGTGAAACCATTTGACTGGTACATTTACTATTATGTTCTAGTTTAATTAATGATTGTGTTTCCATCTGTCTGATCTCTAGTTCCGCACCTGCAGTCATTGTCCTTGTATAAAGTGCTGTGGTGAATGTGAATACGGCCCCCTGGTCATAGTAACAGGTGTGTAATATAAAAATAACACAGGGGAAAGTAAATAATATGAAACTTTAACAAACTATTTAGACATGACCATCTTTTATTTTTTCTTTAGCAAACCATCTCATGACAATGGATCGTGTAGAAAGAATATTAGGAAAAGAAAATACATTGAGTATTTCTTGAAGTATGGTTTTACCTCAATAATTACAGCAGGAATTGAGAAACCACAATGTGTTATTTGTTGTGAAGTTCTCTCAGCTGAATCTATATAGCTGAACAAACTAAAACGCCATTTTGATAGCAAGCATCCAAGCTTTGCTGACAAGGATATCTACTATTTTAGAAGCAAAGCTGATGGACTCAAGAAATCTAGATTTGACACTGGTGGCCAGTACCACAAACACAATGTAGCAGCTGTTGAAGCATCATATTTGGTGGCACTCAGAATCGCCAGAGCTATGAAACCTCACACCATTGCTGAGGATTTACTGTTGCCGGCTGCAAAAGACATAGTTCGAGTGATGATTGGAAATGAATATATTCAGAAATTGAATGCAATTTCCTTATCTAATGACACTGTCCGCAGAAGAATAGAGGACATGTCAGCCGATATTCTTGATCAGGTGAACCAGGAAATTAAATCTGCACCACTAACAAAATACAGTATCCAGCTTGATGAATCTACAGACATGGCAAACTGTGCACAGTTATTGATTTACGAGAGGTATATTAATGATGGCGACTTTAAAGAGGAGTTTCTTTTTTGCAAACCGCTTGATACAACAACTGCACATGATGTTTTTGACGCAGTTTGTTCTTTTATAAAAGTGCATAACATCTCCTGGAAAAAGGTTTGCGGTGTTTGTACAGATGGTGCTCCTGCTATGCTAGGATGTTGCTCAGGATTTCAACGTTTGGTAAAAAAATGAATCGCCAAAAGCAATCGAAACACACTGTATGATACATCGCCAAATATTAGTGAAGAAGACACTGCCGCAAGATTTACAAGAATTAATGAAAAGTGTCATAACATGTCAATTTTGTTAAGTCGGGTGCCTTAAACAGTCGGCTGTTTTGGCAACTGTGCAAAGAGCTAGATGCACCAAACAATGCTCTGTTATTTCATACTGAAGTCAGATGGTTGTGAAGAGGAAAAGTTTTAAAACGTGTCTTTGAGCTTCGTAATGAACTGAAAACATTTTTTAATCAGAAAGAAAGACCGGAATTCAAAGGACTTTTTAGCGATAAAACTGAGCTGCAGAAAATAGCTTACTTGGTGGACTTTTTTGTCATCTTGAATGACTTAAATTTATCACTGCAAAGACCAAATGCAACGGTGCCTCGATTTGTCCGAAAAAATTAGATCATTTCAAAAGAAAATTCAGCTTTGGAAAAACAAATTGGATAAAAATAAAATTTACATGTTTCCTACATTATCTGCCTTCTTTGAGGAACATGACATTGAGACAGACAAAAAAATTATGATGATAACTTCTGTGAAAGAACATTTGCACATGCTTGTAGAGCACATGCTTGCACATACAGTACTTTCCTAATCTACTTGACACCCCATTTGCACTTATCAGAAGTCCCTTCACAGTGAACGTTGAAGACGTTCCAAGACAGCGCAAGAGTTCATTGACCTAATTAAAAATGATGCAGCGAGAACAAATTCCTCTACAATGCCACTGAGAAAATTCTGGATTAAGTGTTTACAGTTATATCCTATTTTGTCTGAGACTGTGCTGCGCCTTCTTCCTTTTCCAACAACGTATCTTTGCGAAGCAGGGTTTTCCAGCTTGCTGGTAATCAAGTTTAAATACCGAAGTAGACTTGTTGTGGAAAATGATCTTCACTGTACCCTTGCAAAGACTTCCCCAAGAATTTCTGAATTGGTAAGCAAGAAGCAACCACAACCATCTCACTGAATTTGGCAGCATACTGTTGCAAAATATTGCACTGTTTACAGTCATATTACTGTTGTTATATTTAAACCCATGCTATGCCATGGTGAAATGTTATTTATTTGGAATTAGTACTAAATATTTCTCAACATATAATTAAATATTGTTTTTGTGATTAATCACTATGTTTAAATTATGTTTGATTTGTAACAATGAGAATACATAATGCATATCAGGTATTTACATTCCAAATCATAACTGTAGCAAAGTTACAGTTATGAAGTAGCCACCAAAATTAATTTTTGGTTTGGGGTCACGGCATTATAAAGGTTGAGAACCACTGGTTTAAATCATTAATATATTTGTTAGAATTATTCAATAAACTTAACATAAAAAAAAGATAACTTGCTTGTAATAGAGAAAACATTTTGCAATATTCTCTCTCTAAATTAAAAAAACCTGAGGTAGGCGTGTATTGGTGTAAAATAGTTCAGAGCTGGTTTTATGAAGGTTTTTGGAGGGTAAGAGATCTAACTATAGAAGATAAGATATTAATCATTAAGGCTATAATTTTACCCATTTTATTATACATAGCATTAATATTTTTACCTAGCGAAGTTTATATGAAAAGATATATGACGGAATGTTTTATGTTTTTATGGGGATCCAAAATAGAGAAAGTTAAAAGGGGAATTATGTTTAAAGATAAAAAGGAAAGAGTGAGAGGTGTCCCAAGCATTAAGGAGTTTTTATCATTAAAATATATGGCATTTTATCTAAAATTAATGGAAAAAGAAAGTAAAGTCAGACAGGAAAAACCAGTAGCAAAAAAGGACCAGAATTGCCTGTTACTAAATTGGAAGTATTGGGAAATATGCCTAAAAATAAGAGGAGGAAGATGGGGGGAGGAAAAGAGAAAGATGGAGGAGAGGATGGAATGGAACGGAACAAGGAGGTATGGAAGAAAGAAGAATTCAGAAAGGAGAGGGAGAAGGAGGGTGAGAGGAAGGAGGAGGAGAAGAGAGTGAGGACTCTGGAAGTAGGCGTTCGGTGGACTCAATGTTTTGGGTTGGGAATCCAATACCAAGAATTGAGTCAGATGAGAATATTCCTGTAATGGAAGTTAATGATCTGGTGTTGGATGTTGGCTCTACTGTTTTGGATGTTGGCTCTCCTATGCTAGGGATTGATTATTTGGGTGCTGATGTGAATTCTCCTGGACTAAATGTTTCCCCAGATGTAAATCGAATGGTAGAGGGGTGGACTGCAGGATGGAGGTTTGACCCAGGTTAATGTTTAATAAGTTTTGATGATTAGTTTTTTCATGTTAGTGAATTGCGTGTCACTGAATGTGAGAAGTGTATGTAATGTTTCCAGAAGAATAGCTATTTTTGATTTTTGAGTTCCTTGGGTGCAGAGGTGTATGCACTTCAGGAGTGTGGGACTGGGTACTGCAAGGAGTTTTCTGAGTTGGAAAAGTTTTGGTCTTGCGGGGTTTCTTTTTTTCTGGGGGGAATGGAAATAAGAATTCGGGAGTGGGTATACTTTTCAAGGGTTTTTTTTTTCAAGGTAATAGAGAAAATAAAAATTGAACCAGGGTTGGGCTTTAATGGTAAGGGGAGAGTATAAGGGTGTGAGAATAAAGTTTCTATGTGTGTATGGGTATACAGAGAGGAATGAGAGATATGATTTATTTTCAAAAATGAGGTTTTTTCACTGGGTCGGAGCCTATGATAATAATGGGTGATTTTAATTACATTATAGATCCAGAAGGAAGGGGTAGAATAAATAAATTAGACAAGTCACCTAAGTTGTTAAAAAACATAATCATAGACTTTGATTTGAAGGATGTGCAAGGAAAGTGTGCTAGAGAAAGGGAGGAGTATACATGGAGTAGTAAAGTGGCAAAGTCTAGGATAGATTTTTGCTTTTGTTCCAATTCCTTTTCTGTTAAAAACATGGAGTTAGATAATATATTTTTGGACCACAAACTCATTAAGCTCTGTTTAGAGCTTGAAGGGGAAGTTGTAGTTAGGAAGATAAGTTGGAAATTGAATGTTAAACTGCTGGAAGAAGAGGATGAGGGAGAGTGTGATGAAAGGGTATGAGAGATGGAGAAGTAAGAGAGTGTTTTCTGGATATTATGATGTGGTGGGAATGGATGAAAGGAGAGTTGGAAGTATTGTTTGTTAAATATGGGAAAAAGAGGAAAAGAGAGCAGGATAGTTGCTATAAGAACTTAAATGCCAGATTACACAGTCATGTGAACTTCAGGAAATTAGGTTATCCAATGGGAAGGAAATAGGAGAAGTTAGGATAGAAAACAAATTATTTTTAATGCGAGTGAAGGAGTTTGAAGAAGGTGAAAAATGCACCAGATATTTTTTTTTAAAAGTATGAACATTTTGAGTGAGGAGAGTTATACGAAAGTGTTAGAAGATATGTTTGGAGTGGTGTATGAGTTTTATTAAAAGTTATTTAAAAGGAGAGATTTTAAGGATTTTAATGGGATGTTTTTGACAGAATAAGCCGAACTTTAAATACAGAAGAACAAAAAATTTTAAGTGGTGATGTGACTGTGTCTGAGATAGAAGAAGCTATTGACGGATTAAAAGGGAATAAATCGCCAGGGTCAGACGGTTTGTCAAATGATTTTTATATAAAATATAGAGACCTAATTAAAGTGGATCTGTGTAACGTAATTAATGAATGTTTTAAGAAAGGAGAACTGACTAAAGTGCAAATGAGGGTGTAGTAAAACTAATATGGAAAAAAGGAGATAAGAAAAATATTAGGAATTACGGGCCTATAACATTACTTAATACAGATTACAAGATTGCTGCTAAAGTGCTGACAAACAGACTTAAAAGAGTTGTTCAGGTGTTTATTGAAGAAGGGCAGTGTTGTGGAGTTCTGGGTAGATCGATATGGGAGAATATAGTTTTATTGAGGGATGTGTTATATGATGTAGTGGATAGAGAGCAAAAAGCTGCTGTGTTTGTGTTGGATTTTGAGAAGGTATATGACAGCGTTAATCATGTATTTATGTTTTTAGTGTTAGAATCGTTTAATATGCCAAGATGTTTTATAGACAAAGTGAACGTTTTATACAACAAGGTGACAAGTAGGATTTTAGTGAATGGGTTTAAAACGGAAGAAATTAAAATAGAATCAGACGTACACCAGGGTTGTCCCTTGTCACCATTGCTGTTTATATGTGTGGTGGAGCCTTTTTTTACAATAAATTAGAAGGGACAAGTTAATTAAAGGGATGTTTATACCAGGAGGAGGAGGGAAGGTTGTTAAAGCAATGGCATATATGGATGATATTAACAATTTATGTGCAGACTCGGTTGGTATTAATAGAGTTATGCTGGGAGCAAAGTGTTTTGCATGCGTATCTGGCCTTAATCTTAATAAATCAGAATGTTGTGCGTTTGGTAAATGGAGAATGGATGAGTTTTTGCAAGTGAAAGTAACAAGAGGGAACCTTAAAATATTAGGCATTATTTTTAATCAAGGAGTATCAGGGGAGGAAAATTGGGGTGTTTTATTAGAAAAAATAAAAAATAAAACTGCATTTTGGAAATTAAGGAGATTGTCAATGGAGGGAAAAATTTTATTAGTTAAAGCAGTTTTCTAAAAGGGCCCTTCACATCAATGCAGGCTATAGGGATTTCATACTAGTGTTACCAGAGACTGACAAATGAAATCTTCTGAATCCCTCCTCCCAGCAGCATACAAGCCAGCAGTAGCTCCGCCTCCTTCAGTTCTTCTTCTGTCACCAGAGAGACAACAAGGAATTGGGGAAACTACTGAAGATTTTGCCTGCCTGTGAGGTACCTCTTTGAAGTGGATCAGGCATACAGGCATATTTCTACAAGGTATTTGCAGTGCTTTATCCCTCCCCAGTCTGGTTGGGATTACTTATTCCCCATTTTTGAAGGGAAGGCAGGGATGATGGTAGTTTTGTTACAAAACAATCCTGTGGAAATAGGGTTGTGACAGGCTATCAGATCGCTAGGTTTTTTAGCTATTTTGCAGCAATATGATTTTCCAGATAGGAGAATGATTATTTCCAATAAATTTAAAAAGGCATATCCTATTCCACAGTTGCACGAAAAGATATGAGATAGGATTCCAAATGTGGATTCTGCAATCAGTAGGATTATACAGTAAAGTACACTACTATTCCTCCAGAAGATGCAGTGGCTTTCAGAGACCCTAAGGACCATTTTTTAAAGTATTTTTATATTTGGGTGCTTTCCTAGGTCTCAGAGGCTGATTCCCCTGCATAATTGCGAGTCTAGCCGGATTTGTGCCATATGCAAATCGAGGCCTCCATCTTGGATTTCGGATATAACTTCCACACAGTGGTTTGCCTCTCCTAGAGCACAGAAAAAAGCGATTTTGGTCTCTTTCAGCTTTGCAAAGCTAAATCGCTTCACTAGCACTGCAAAATCAACTATTGGTGATGTGAGTATATAATGTTTAATGGCTGCTGATTTATGTATATATACTGTCACAGTGGCATACAGTCCTATGCATTGTAATTTAAAATGGCTGCCGATTTATGTTTTATGGTGTTTAAAAAGCATACAGTCCTATGCTAAATGCCTGATTTTTTTTTTTATATATAACCTCTGCAGATTTAGCAGGTTTGATAGGATGCAAATAAGTTACAGCCTTCAAACAAGAGCAGGATTAACAGATGCATAAATCTTACAAACCAAAAAGTTATGATGCTTAGTTAAATTTTAATACATTTTAAACATAAAAGTGTGGGTCAATTATTATTCAACCCCTCAAACCACCAGAATTCTGTTTGGTTCCCCTAAAGTATTAAGAAGTAGTTCAGGCACAAAGAACAATGAGCTTCACATGTTTGGATTAATTATCTGTTTTTCAAGCCTTTTCTGACTATTTAAGACCCTCCCCAAACTTGTGAACAGCACTCATACATGGCCATGAATAAGTGCCTACAGCACAAAACGCGTAGGCTTTCTTTGATTTTAAGCACTGGCTTTTAAAATGTACGAATAAAAGGAGTTATTTTATCTACTTTACTAAGGAGTGCCGGAATTTTTTCTCAATTATTACTTCTGCTAAGGCGTCCGATTTTTGTTTCTGAGCACCTGCACGCAGTTTTTCTACAGCGGAGAAAGGAGCGGTCAGTACCATTTTTTCTTTGTAGCACTCATACATGGTCAACATGGCAAAAACAAAGGAGCATTCCAAGGCCATCAGAGACAAGATCGTGGAGGGTCACAAGGCTGG
>WMED01000599.1:2574-33311 GCA_019650415.1 Pipa parva
CTTGCCCCCCAGCCATAAAATTTACCCCAATTATAATTTTAAAAAAAAATTGCAGATGTGCCGGTAGCCCATAAAGTCGCAAATTGCCCCGCAGGGCCTCACAGTGCCCCGCACATTGATCTGCAGAGCCACACATTGATCCGCAGACCCACGTATTTCCCCAGCAGATGCAAATCACCTAGCAGAGCTGCATATTGCCCCACAAAGCCGCTGATTGACCTGCAGGGCCATGTATTGTTTTTAATCTGTTGTTTTCTTGTGGAAAACCTGATGCGGCCCAGCCTCACCCAGACTCTACCTCCAGTGGCCCCCGGGTAAATTGAGTTTGAGACCCCTGTTCTACACAGTTTAGCTAACAAAGGAGTGCTGCAAAATGTAGTTTTGCCATACCTGCATCACTGCAGGGTGTCGGTCAGCCTTACATTTCTGCAACAATCCTGAGAATAAATGTAAATACCCATGGTAAGCACGAACAGTCAATAGAACAGTCAATGTGCTCTGGCTTCCTGTGAATGGATTTCACAGATGATAATGAAAGATTATTCTGGACACACAGGTGTAAATTAGTTAATTGTGCATCTTCTCAATAGTGATTACGCATCTGTTTCAAAGGAATAGTAAAGACCCAAAATGATGATCATTGTTCAACAAATGATTTTTAAAATACATAGAAATGACTTACTATCTGTGACAGTACTCCCACAAAATAAAAAAACCACACGCCAGGAAGTCAGTCAGATTAAGGCTCGCCACACACAGTAAGATTTTTCAGAAAATTCAGCGAAGATTTAAAGAAGAACTTATGTACCCTAACCATAACAGATGGGCTTAAAGTACAGGGTATGGCAGCCTAAACTGGTTTATTATGATGCAGCAAAGCAGTAACTTTGGAATGTAGTGCTATCTTATAGAAATGATAGTGCTAGTACCTCACAACCATCATATTGGATCCTTATTAATATGTTGAACCCTGACACCACATCTCACATACAGGGGAATTCATCAATAGGGACAATCATTTACAGAGGACTAATAACCTATAGTGACCAGTCAGCTCTAGAATAATAAAAGACAATCTCTTAATGGTTGCCATAGGTTAATAGACCTCTGTGAAGTTTGTCTCTCTTGGTAAAATCCCCCGATAATGTTTGAATGGTTGGGAAGTGTTACATGGATTTCACATATGCTCTGTTGAAGCTGGTGCCTCAGACACTGGCTTTTTCAGCACGGGGGTGTGGCTAAATTTCTACAATGGCCATGATATACTGAAATTGTGCATGAGGAAGAAGCAAAAATAATCAAGTAGTTGGCTGGGAAGGGAAAGACTGTGGGTCAGTTGTGTTGTTGGCAAGTAGGCTAAATGAACAGTTATGATTAGAAGAATTTAGTTCTTCTTTGAGATTTTCATACCATCCAAATATGCATAGAATTTCCCCAATACTGGTACAATTACTTACAAAAATGATATGGCTTTCAGATAAACCCTAAAATAACTCTGGTTTGCTGAAGCCATTTTCCGCATTTTGACAGATTTCTGCTACTTAAATTAAAAAGTAGTGTTTTCTACCAAATAAAGTGTACAATTACTCCTCATTATGGTTGATTTGTCATTGAAAATGTTACTGTGTATGGCAATTTTAACATGTAGGACCTGTTTATATGCAAATAAATGCAGGCGATTTCTGGCACTTCTATTCACAAGATCAAATCACCCAGTGTGCATAAATGCATGTAAAATACAAAACAATTGAATTAAATTCCATGCAAGCACTTAGACTGACCTGGGTATCACTCACTAACTGGTGTGAAACTGACCTTAAACTTCACTACCAAAATAATCTACATTCCCAGCAGAAAAGGACTACAAGGGTCACTGTTACAGTTTCAGAGACTAGACTGTTTTACGGCTCCTCCCCTCAGTGACCCAAATCTAACTGAAAAGCATGGCAATTCTGATCCAATTTTTGAGTGTTACTAGTCCTTTAATTTAAAGGCATTTTCTTAAAGCCACTCATCTCTCATCTACTTTATCTCCAGTTAGCAATTTGACTGACAAGTTTATAATGAAAACACATTTCACAGGTGGGGGCTGGGTCTGAAAATACTAATACCTGCTCTAAAACACATGAGAATCTGATAACCATTGCGCATTCCATGGCATAAGACACAGCTTGTATGAATAAGTATAAGCATGATTATTTCCTGGCTTGAAATATCTTGAATGCTCCACTGACTCGGCATGGGAACTTCTACATGCAAATATGACACTTACATAGAGTACTTGCTTCCAATCATATTCATACATAAGACTTGTCCAAAACCTTAGCCAAGTAAATGGAAAGAACTCACAGATGCAAACTGTTCGCCTTATAGTGGATGTGTGTTGTAGACAGTAGTATTGTCAGAAAATTTGCCTTTTTTTTTGTGATTTTTCAATTTCTCTGTTCTACATTATTGTTTTGGTTGCCCGGGTTTGCTTTTGCTTTACTCTATAATTAATTTCTATTATTTTTTGCAGGTCCCGTACTACCTTTCCAGTCAGTACTTAAAATCACTATGTAGTTGCTACGATAACTCACTGTAGCAACCAAAGGATCATTTATATGTAAACAAAAAATATATTCTCTGCAAAGGTGAACTGAAATACATCATTTTACTCCTACTGGAGCCCCTACAGATTCCAGAGATCTGGTATAATTGCAACACCTGCATCCCCTGTAGTTATGCCTATAGCACCGCACCAAGTACTCTATGACATTACTGGCTGAGCTGATTGGCTGAGATCTAACCTGAGAAGAGTCCCATTGTTGTTAGAGCCTATTAAATGCTCTGGAGAAATAATAGGTCAAAAAACTACTCTGGATGCAGCAGTTATGTCCTGCATTCCACCACAATGATAAGGAAGCTCAGAGTATTTTAACCAATCCACTATGCTGCATCTGTAGGCGAAGTTGTAGTTCAGCAAAATATATTCTGAGCTTCATTACCTTGCCAATTGTGATAGCCTCTGATGGTTTCAATATGTCTGTAAGCAGAGCATATCAAAGTAACCAGTCTCTCCCGGTTAGGAGATTTATTAGAAAACAACATCCTTAGCAACACATTCTAATCGTCTTTGTAAACATTCTGGTTCTACTGACAGCACAAGAGTATATGGCTAAGCATCTATATACATGCACCAAGGCAATGTAACAGAATATATTTTTAAGCCTCTCTAAAAAGAGAAAGGACTCCTGGGTATTTTGCCATTTTTGTATCACACTCTTGTGAATAACATCATACCCACTGGGTTTTTAGAGCACTGTGCAGGATTTGGTTGACACAGACCCAGTCGGATAAAATAGATATGACTATATGTCACAAAAGTCCTTGCCATGCTCTTAACACCCAGAGGCTTATTTGCATTCATGTTTGCTCATAAAATCTTGTTTAATTGTAACTGTTTCAGAGAAGTAAAGAGCTATGCTGACCCAGCAACAAGGTGATAGGCACAATCTGTTTTCTCTTCTGTTTTGACAAGCTTGTAAAAACTACAACTCCCATAATCCACTGACAGTTGACAGCTGGTCTCAATAGCATCTTGAACAGACTAAAAGAACTGTCATGCCACTGATGTTTAACCTGTGGCCTGGCAGCTTTTACAGAATAACTGCATTGACAGCTGAAGTCTTTTTTAGGCAGATACAATATCTACAGGGAGTACACCACCTGCGTCATTTATACTTTTATTAAATTAAAACTCCCTTTGCCCTTAGCACATCGAGAAATAACTGAAAAAGTGGTTGTCAGGGAAAAAATAGTAGTTAAAATTGTAAAGTAACTCTTTAGCCTTTAGTAACCCTGCACCACTATGCATATTTCATACATGAACAATCCAGTCATTCATTCTTTGTCAGAGAGTTATCCGCTACTGCAGAGCTTAGGATCATTTTCTCAAAAAGAGTCACATCTATTCTGTTCAGCTCTCTGCTGATCTATAAATATGTTTATGTGTGTCATTTTCTTAAGTGCTGAGTCAAACGTCTATCGGCAGACCATCTGTGCACACCTCCTGGTGAAGTAATGGCCTCACTACATGAATGTACAAATCAGGAAGTAGAGCTACAGAGAGTCAACTATTCAGTCCTACTCTGGTAGCCAGAAGATGAAACGGAGTATCCAGCCTCCCACTGAGGGGGATCTTCCACTTTCATCATATCAATTAATTTTTCTAAAACTTTTTTTGCATTTTTGTTCATTTTTATATAGCGCTACTATATTACGCTGTGCTTTACAGAGGTTTGTCATTCACTTCAGTCCCTGCCCCGTGGAGATTACAATCTAGTTGTAATTCAGTCCCACACACATAGACAAACACAGATGTATGTTTTTGGATTGTGGAAGGAAACCCATGCAAGTCTAGGGAGAACATACAAACTCCATGCAGATGAAGTCCAGGGTGGAAAAGAACCCAGAGCCCAGTGCTGCAAAGCAGCAGTGCTAACCACTGAGCCACCTCACTACCCACTTTCATTCAAGCGGTGATTAAAACCAAGAACAAAATAAAATGTAAATAGACCATACAATATGGCATACTTTGCAAACAGTTAAGACAGTTATAGTGGACTTGTAATGGCTGAGGGGGTTATTCAATAAAATCCGAATTGTTGCATATAGGTGTGAATTCACCAGCTAAAGACAGTCGCAACAGACTGCTACTGTTGTAATCTTTTCTTTATAATGAGAATATTATTGCAGTCGCGACTTTACCATTGAAAATTGTCACAGTTGCAACTTTAAAGTTTTGTCACTGTCATAACTTTACAATGGAGAAATTGTCACGGTCACGGATCTGGGAATCAGCTGTTTGAGAATTCGATAGTCTAATTCACACCTTAGTGAATAACCCCCTCAAAGTTTTAACATTTGGCCCACTGTGTAATTATATTTGGCCCGCAAGAAAATGCCAAATGTCTACAAGAGCTGGTAGACAGTGCAGGCACCACTAGCATCACAAGTCCCAGAATGCTCTGCTGGTGCACTGGTGTGTCAAACAGGACCCACAAGCACCCATTCCTCTGTTGACATTAATTAACGACCTCATGCTACCAATGCTGCCAGTGATGCCATGCTTTAGGAAGAGACCTAAGTAGTCTGTAAAGCTTGCATTTATCATCTATTCAGTTAGCCAATAAAAGGTATCATCTAAACTTGACTTGTCTCTGCTCATGCTACCAGTCAGATCAGAGACAGCCCTCCCAAAAATGGCCAAACGAAAAGTGGAAAACAGAAGCTTTCTAGAAAAGTGGGAAGCAGAATATCTGTTCACAAATGTAAAAGACAGACCTGCTTGAAAACATGATGAGAAGGAAAAACTCTCAATTATAGACATTTTTTTAAAATAAATATGTTGGCCTGCGACTTTGTTGAAGTTTTTAATTTTGTCCCACTGTGTATTTGAGTTTGATACCCATCTTTTAAGATCATAACACATTTTATTAATCTCGTGTATTAACCTTTTCCTATCCAATAAAATTTCCTGTTCCGTCAATTGAAATCCTAATATTTTTGTCGAAAAACGTGAAATTAAACATTTCATGCAATATCAGTGAATTTTCTCAAAGAAATTAGCAGGAAATAATACATCTGAAATATGTCTGTAATATTGATGTCCCCTTCCAGGGGACCAAGGATTGGAACAGGATTTTTGGAATGTCCCCCTCTAGGGGACACAGGATAGGAAAAGGTTAAAAAATGATGTTTGTACATAGAATGGGGCACTGCAGTGGTACAGTGGTTAGCACTGCTGCCCTGCAGCGCCACCCTGGACATCATCTGCATTGAGTTTGTGTTCTCCCCACACCTTTGCGGATTTCCTATGGGCACTCTGGTTTCCTCCCACACTCCAAAAACATATCTGTGTGCAAAGAAAAAAAAATCCTTTTCAGCAGTTGTTGAAAAACACTATTTGTAAAAATGTTAATTTTTTACGTTGAATTCATTAATTTGTTTTGTTTTGTATCTTTAATGACAGCAGCCATGATGTGTGTGTTTAAAAGACTTTACCCAGACCCATTTTTCCTCTTATTGTTTTGATAATATATATGAAGTTCCCTAAAATTCTCAATTATACAGCTAAACAGCTAACTAGCATACTTTATAGAACAGAGTTGGCGAACCTTTTTGGCATGGAGTGCCGAAAAGGTGACATCACCCACCAGCGCATCCCCCGAATTGCTGGCACTGGTGAGTGATGTCACCACGCCTGCGTCAGAGGAGAAGCGCACAAGCGTCGGGGGAGGAGAACTCCCCTGCGAGCGAGTGCTCCTTCAGTGCAGGCCATGGATCCAGCCTGAAAACTTTTAGATCAGGTCCGTGGCCTGTACTGAAGGCAGGTTTGGCGACGGCTCGCGTGCTAACAGAGAGGGCTCTGTGTGCCCTCTCTGGCACGCGTGTCATAGGTTTGCCATCCCTGTTATACGACCAATTTAGAAGCACAGACTGAAACTATAGTAACTATAAATGTACTTTTTCCATTTACATTTTTTTGGTGTTACTGCACATTTAAAAGGGTGCCTAACCCACCTATGCCCCCCCCCCCCAAGGTGCATCTCAATCCTGCACATCTGTGAGCTACATTCAGCATGACAGCTAAAGTGATGCTTCAATTACCATTTTTAGGGGAAAGAAAGGAAGAGGCGTTAACATTTGGTAGGTTGTTTCAAGCCAATTAGACCCCTACAGAATATTAGCCATGTTTATTTAACTAACACTGCAAGCACAGACAGCAACAATTATCTTAGAATCTCTATTTCACAGACAAATCAGCAAGAAAGCATTTAGATAAAAATAATACCCATATCTATTTGATTGAATAATTACTAAATAGAAAGATTGCAATTCAACATAAAATCATGTTGCTTAACACTTATTTCTAACCATGCACAGGAATTGGAGCTTTTCTTCAGTACTGGGTTCTGGGAAGACATTTCAGTGCATACAATGGGCAGGACAAATTAGAGATGGGACATTTGGGCAGGCTGTTGCTGTGACAGATGCTATCAAGATTCACACAGACATACTACAGGAGGGAGGATTGGGTGTTTCTCTGGGACAACAGCTGACCAAATAATTCCCAGGATGGCAATGTCCCCTATGAAATAGTCCAGAGAACATACAAGAAGCCTCCAAACCCCCCACTATCTGCAACACATTCTCCCAAAAGAACTGCCAGATCAATTTTTAAAAGGGAGGCTCGATAAAAGCAAGGCTGTGCTGCACTGAGGGGTGGGTTTCATTAAAATGTTCCAGTTTCTTGGGAGTCAGGGTAGCCACAGTGTATTGCATCCTTCATGTCTCTGACTTATTGCAGCTCTGTAACATCCCCCATCCAGCTGCCAACATGAACCTTCTGCTTTACTTTGCTTGGAGGGCAGGTTTTTATAACCCTTCAATCAGTAGGTCATTTACTACTCGTATGTACAAATATATTATTAACAAAAATAAATAAACCTGTTGCTGATAATACCAAAAGGCTGTGGCTAAAAATGTTTTACTGAGGCATGGGTTGTTAGCAATAGCTGCGGGGATATGGTAGCCAAGTGGCTTACCATTCACAATTATCATAATAAACCGTAACTCTCTGTTCCTAGCATTAGATCATCACACATCTCCTAATCAGACTACAATATCAAGCTTAACTTGCTGTATTTGACCTTTGGAGTTGAAGAAACCAGAAGGCAATGCAGAGTTTAATCAGCAATTAATGACTGACTGAAATTCATAACCCAGATTTATAAACAGACTTTTTTTGACAAAAAAAAAAAATGATATCAATCACCCCCACATTATCCAATGCCACCCCATCAGTTAATTACACCTACCATCAGCTGCAGCACCTAAGAAATCAGTGAATGACAAGCTCTCCGTTTTGCAACTGCTGCAAATCTAAAACATCCAAAATGCTGGGACCACAAAAGCATCTTCGGTTATAACTCAACAGCGCACAAGATAAATATTGTTCATATAAAAGGTGGTGTTAATCCACAAGTGACCTAACCTTGGTTCATGATCTGCTGAGCAAATGAAAACAAAACAGTATAATTTCCAACATCCTGCTGACACCCAAAAATTTTTCCACAAACACAAATATTACACTGAGAGGAAGAATTTAAAAAAATATGTTTTTATTGATACAGATATATTGTAGATGTCAGTGGGTGAGTGATAATGTATTGTAAATGCTCAGCTTATTAAGTACTCCAGCCATTACATATCCTTGACCATTATGACAGCATCTCGACAGGCAATGCTATTTACATGAGCACTTTACCCTCACTGCACTGAAAATACAAATACATTAACCCTAAAGTAGACTGTTACTTGCAAGCTTTGTAACTTTTATATATAAAAGCCAATATATGTTTTATAAGAGATCCCATTTTACAATTATAGTTCATCTCATTGTAATCTGTTAGCGTACATAAGTTTGAACTTTGTAGCATGTCTGATCACTCATCTGAAAGTACAATAACAGTTCTAGTTATAGTATGTTCGCTGGACTATTTCATGGGGCACATTGCTATACTAGGATTTATTTGGTCAACTGGTCATGCAATTTAAAATGGAAGCCTTTAAATAATTATTAATAAGTTCACACTATACATCTACAACTTGACAACAAAACCAATTTTATGTGCATATCAGAACAATCATATATGTGCTCTTGTGAATCTGCATGAATCTGGTATGTACCCAAGTGCTGGACATTTAGTAGTGAATGGCAAAAAAGGGAAAGCAAGGGAAAAGATAGGTAGGGACAGGGAAAAGGAGGGGGATCAGCACAGTGTGGGTAATGACGGCTTTGTGGGGCAGGCAGCACAGAATGGGAAATGGATGGTGTTGTGGGGAAGCGCAGGACAGTATGGAGAATGTGTGGTGTTGTGGAGCAGCGCAGTACAGCATGAAGAATGGGGAGTGTTGTGGGGCAACGCTGTATTTGGAAAGTGAAGGTTGGGGCACCACAATACGGAGAAAGGAACTTGAAAATGGCAGAGCTACACACTACATTGCACCACTTTACCTGCTGCGCTGTAGTGCACTATATGGGGGTATTGCTGCACTTTATGAGGCACAATGGAGGTGGGCACATTTTGGCATTGTCGCCTAGGGCCCAATTAAACCTTGCCCTGACACTGGATTTCAAGATTGTAACATTGTTGCAACTTGTACTGTAGAGAAAAAAAAAAGCACGCTGTTCAGTCTTAGGGCAGATGCTGTGATTACAGCCTGTAAAATGATAATGTTTTGTTTTACTTGCCCAGGAGGTGAGACAAGCACAAACCAGAGTAATAGCAGCTCTGTTAAAACAAAGTGAGGTACACTGCAGGGCATATATCGGGAGCTGTAATTCACAGGGGTGCAATGTTAGCTTCACTTAAAATGACACAATGAGCCCTATAAATACACAAGATATGCTGTCTGGGGGTTTAACCTATTAAAATCTATACCACACTCTTCCAAGAACTTTAATATCTGTGACAGTTCCTGATAAAGTGAAACTCACTGTAATAAAGTTCTACAATTTGTTGCAGCTGGTGTGGGTCTGAAAGAACAAAACTCAAACCCAAGTTAGAGGTGTTTCTCCAGCAGTTTTTGTATTTTCAAATCAGAGACCAAACTTATGAAGCAAAACTGACTGTCAAGTTAGAAATGTGATCATTCTATTCAGAGGAACAAGGCATAGATATCAAACAGAGCAGGGCCAATTCACACATGTACAGAATGCTTGAGAGAGCTTTTTATCAGCCATGAGCAAACATGTCACATCGTTTGTATTTATATTCTCTGTCTGGGTGAGAAACTGAACAGCCAGGTTCATAGATCACCGATTTGTAGCACATTAACATAATACTGTATTGATGTGAATAGCAGATTTCTGTTTGTTTACAAGGTGCACAAAGCAAATTCCATGTAAAAGTAGCTGAAGGACAAATTGAGGAAAAGCCGTAACATGCACCCTTTGCACACTATGGAACACTATGTATAGTGTGAATGTGTACCTTAGATGGGCATAGTAAACAATGACACAGGAGTGTATGTGAACAGTCACATCATTTGATAGGAGTTACCTAAAACAAGACAGCAGTGAGACTAGTGTTGACAACTCACCCCTTTAAGATCAAACACATAAAAAAATGTAATGATGCAGTGCTGATCCAAAATAAGTTTAAATGCATGCCTGTTTAAAAATAGCTGCAGCATGCATTGGAGTAAATATCAAATCAGCACTGCAACATCTGGATTCTATGCACGTCTTAAAGGGATTTGGTGGTAACACTAAGGGGGTTTATTGGCTACAGTGAGAATTCAACGGTCGAATTTTCAAACAGTGGATTCTCATAGTAAATCCGCAACAATTTTAATTCCCATAGTAAAGTCGCAACCACAACAATATTCCCATAATGAAGTCGCAAATTCACACCTTTACGCAACAATTTGGACTTTAGTCAATAACCCCCTAAAGTGAAAATGATACCCAAGTGCCAGCAACAGCACAAATCAAACAGACACTAGTAGTTCCTGCTACATAGTGCTGGATACATACAAAACATACAGGAAGTACCCTAGCACCAATGTTTACTAAAACAGTGACAACATTACTAGATAAAAATATGTATTATTAGAATAATACATCTGAATAATTAAGCACATAAAAACAATGAGCAGCAAAAAAGCCAGCGAACAGCAAAGTCACTTACCCGAGGAACTTCTGGCAACCACTTCCAGCAGGAGGGTTACCGTTTAATAAAATAGGTCCAGTCATTTGTTTCATGGTAAAGATTCTTTAACAAGGGGAAATAAAAGCTAATGGAAATATTTATAAAAGTTGAAAAGCTTTTCAACTAGTTGACGTTGGAGAAACATTTTCACTAATCAGTTTTGTTGTTTAAACCTATTTAAAAAGCTATTCAAACTGAATTTTTTAACCCAGAAGAGCTCCCCTGTCCCAGGCTGGTGTAAAGCATTACTCCCTATGGTCCTATGACTTAGTCACTAAAGGTGGAAAGAGCAGTCGGGGGGGGGGTGTTATTCACTAAAGTCCAAATTGTTACATATAGGTGCGAATCGCCAGATAAAGACAGTCGCAATAGGCTGCTACTGTCACAGTCGTGTCTTTATAATGAGAATAATGTTACAGTCGTGACTTTATTATGGGAAAATTGTCACAATCTTATCATTGAAAAATTGTCACGACTTTACAATGGGTAAATTGTAGCGGATTTGCTATGGGAATCCACTGTTTGCGAATTCGACTGTCGAATTCGCACCTTAGTGAATAACCCCCTGGGTCTTTTTAACTTAACCGAAGGAAATCTCGGATTGATCTTGCAGTATTTCTTCCGAGATCTCAAGATCAAGTTTCTTGATCCTGAGTTTTCAATCTTTCAATGGAAAAGTAGCCATGCTACTAATGTTTATTATGGCTACCTTTCCGTGGGAAAAAAATTAAAAAACTCAAAGACTGAAAAACATGATCTTGAGATCTCGATAGAAATATCGTGAGATCAATCTGAGATTTCCAGCGGTCTTTCCCACTTTAATCAATTTTGCCCACGTGTCTAAAAAGTATTTCCATTGAAAACCGACATGAAATGGAAGGTGAGCTACTTTCAACTGATCAGTATTTTACATTGAAAAAGGAAACCGACGGCAAAACAAACATAAAAGGCTGAAATGGACTTTTCTGATGTTTATAATTATCCCCCCAATATCTCTTTATTCAAGTAACAAAACAAGCATTTTTTTTTCTAATTTAATTTCATTTTAATAGTTATTACATCATGAATTTCATGGTTTGCTTTCTTGGCCTGGCAGACCAAGTTTACACATTATTATCTCTGCTTCCGTTGAAATAACAGGTTATAACAATTAAAAGGATATCATCCCCAAATCACACTTTTATTAAATAATACTTTTTCATTTCTGACACCTGTATAAATAGCACTGCAGAGTGTATTGTGACTAAAGATATGCAGTTTTCCAGTATTTTAAAAGTAAGATTTTTTTCTATTTTTTTGCCCTTGCCCACTTCTGTTACAGAAAGCTGACCAGTTCACCAAGCCGCACTGAAAACAATAGTTCGTCTCAGGCACAATAGCCATTCAGTCAAGCTATCTTTCTGTAGATTGCTTATTTATCAGTCATAAAGCAAAATAATAATCAGCAAGCAAATAAAAGCAAAATAGCAAAACATTTTTAGATATTAAGTGAATCAGTTTTTAAAATGCTAATCTGCTTTACTAAACTGTATACAGTGTTTTAAGACAAAAGCAAAATATCTTTTTTTTCTGTTTGCTATACCTTTAAAAGATACAGTACTAAAATTCTGGGTTAAAGTTTTGTTTTTTGACCCAGGAGTAAATAGCTGTAACATAATTGAAAAAAGTAAAAGTAAAAAAGTACAGCATGGTTGTAGGGGTGTGCGAGATATATCGTCTAAGATAATATCATAATTGTCGGGTTATCGATATGCAAGCTGTCATTATCGAACGGCTCCACGCATTGCTGCAGAGACTTCCGGGAGGTGGGCTATCAGAGTGGCAGCACTTTTAACGAGCTCTGTAAAAAAGCTGAGACCCAACTATACAAATACATAAATAGAGGCCGTGCACGTGTCAGGCCTAACAGCCACCAACACACACACAGCACCAAGCAAAAATGCCAGAACCAGACAAACCTAGGATTAACCCAAACACAGCTAATCCAATTTTTTCACTAAATTGAAATACAAGACTTAAAACATTTTTAAATAATGCAAAATATCGTTTATTATCGTTATCCACGAAATTACAGAAAATATCGAGATATCATTTTTCAGCAATATCGCACACCCCTACATGGTTGTATGATTAGATGGTATCATCAGTTTAATATAACTGGATCATGAACACACATGGGATCACTGCCCAACCATCTAGAAAAAGCTGGACAGCGCTTGTTAATGATCTATTTAAAAATAAAATAAATGTGATCAATGTGTGGCATCAATAAGAATCCAAAATCTTTAAATATAGCCTTGAAAAAGGAATCTACTCTGTATATCTGCTCATTAATAAAATGAAAATTTTTTAGTTACAGATAATGAGGATACGGACAGGGTGCACACATATGCTTTTATTAAACTACCTAGAACAGGGGTAGGCAACCTTTACTATCAAAAGAGCCATTTTGCCTCATCGCCGCAAAACATAACACAGCTTCTAAACTTATAAAAGTTTTAATCTTTTTATTTTTACCTGTTACAACAACAGAATACAACAAACAGATGACAAGAAAAGAAGAAAACGAAATAAAATATACAAATAAAAATTAAATTGAGAAATAACTTTTTTTTTTTCCTTTTGTCAATCAAGGCCAAAGGGAGCCACAACAAGAAGGCTGAAGAGCCATGGGTTGGCAATCCCTGATCTAGAACTCACTTAAGCGCTCATAATAGTTTGTAGACAGATAGTTTTCATAGATTCACAATTATAGCTACCAGATGCTGTAACATATGGTTCCTCTTTATCATTAAAAGGAAGAACGTGTACAATCCTTTTTCCCTCACTCTCTTAATAAATAAATAAGTCCCTCTCACACCTTTCTTTTCATTTTCAAACAAAACAGGTATGTTAATCCATAAGAAAAATAGGTGGTTTACCTTTCAGTACTCCTTGTATAGAGAATATATTATGTGTGACATGCAAGCATTCATTTCTTTTATGTATTGATACACTAAAGCATTTCATCTTAGCCCTTTCCCTTAGGCCTCCTTCAACTACAGTGTTTGATGGGAGTCAGAGAGCACAACACAGTGTGTGCGACTTTCATGCACACAACCCACCATTTTCTATGGCCCGTGTTCACAATATGTTATCCGATTACCAGTGTCTCAGATTTTGCTGCTGGATGAAACTATGGTGTTTCAATTCACTGAAGAACCCCAGTCAAGGCCCTAACCATCATATGTGTACACAAATTCTAAGATGTGCGGCCTTTTTGACCAAAGGCCGAAAATTTGCATAAAGCTCTGAATTTGCATCTATTCGCCAGTTCCACATGTTCGCTTGTTGAGCAAACTATGCAATGTGGATATGTGACCTATTCAGGCGAGAGTCATGATCTTACAGAGCACTTTGCATACATGTGTACAAATGCATAGGTATAGATAGATTGCAACTGAACATAAGGGGGAGGCAATTTTGATAAAAAACTATTGCAAAAAGAGTTGAGATGGATCTACAATGAGAACAAAAATGCCATATGGTCTTAATGAAGATTTCACTCTGATCCCCTTTATTTAACTTTTCCATGTAGATTTTCAGCATCTCTCACAACTACAAGAACAGCCATGGACGACCCAATTCTGTTATTTCCTGTGGACTCTCAATTTGCATCCTTACCTGCTCGACTACAGTGTAATTCCATCTAGGAACCATTCATTTTCACTGTGATCTATGGATTTTTCCTGGCCAAAAGAGGACTTACGATTGTAGAAGTTGAAAATGTCAAACATTACTACATGCAACCCCCTTACCATATCTGGATTTATAACGCATGAAAAACATCAAATTCCAGTTGCTTTTATGAGTAAATATTAACAAATATTTCTTATGGAGCTATGTACAAGAAACATCGGAATTCCTTCTTATAACCATATATTCTATTAGGATTCCTATATAGGGGAACCATTTGACCCATGCTATGGAGGGTTTTTGTTTTTTTTTAATCTTTATTGACACTTAAGAGCTGATTGTACACATATCCAAATATGTAACTTATGGCTCATCTTTATCACCATAAATGTATTTACAGTTGGGGATCCCTGGCTTATTGATGGTGCCTGACATTTTAAGAAACCAATCATAATCAATTAATTGTATTGATAATCTACTGATATAATTGTTCACTGTGATACCTGTGAAATGATTAGTGTGCTGACATTGCAATGCTACCAACACACAGCTTATTTCTCCTTGGTCATCAGATTAATATAAGCCGACATGAATCTACACGGGTGCCTGACATGCAGAACCTCTCATTAACTATTCAATAATGCTCTTGCAATCATGTGATACACGCGTCATTACACAGATGCGACTAGTCTCTTGTTATTTAAGGCATCCAGTTACAGACATCCTTCAGGCAGGAAGAAGCTTCTGTTGTGAAGCCAAACACGTCCACCAGGCCCTATGCCCTCCTCTCAGTTGTAAGTCCACTCAACTCATATACATGTTGAAATATTGCCTATACCTATTGCTGCTTTTACATTATTGTACTATGGAATCATAACTAGATAGTGGCTACCGTTTTCCACTATATACACCTGTGATTATACCCAAGGGCGAAATTTATTAAGCTTGGAAAAGCCATTTCGGCTTTTCTGAGTTTAATCGGGAGAACAGTCTAAAGTTTCTCATGGTAAGTATCGCGATATTTCCATCAATCGATACTTGCTGTGAGAATTTTTTTCTTTATTGAATATATCCATGGAAAGGGTAGCCATTCAGCATAGCTACCTTTCCATGGATATATTCAATAAAAAAAAAATTCTCACACCAAGTATCGATCGAGGCAAATCTCGCGATACTTGGCATGAAGTCTTCTCCCGAATTATTAAATTTGGAAAAGCAAAAACGGCTTTTCCGAGTTTAATAAATTTCACAGAAAAAACGTTGTGCACTCCCAATAAAACAAAAATTTATTGCAAAATAGTCATAAAAGCAGGAACATTCAGTGAACGCAACAAATTAAAAACAAATGGAAACGCTCAGGTGCCCCTTGCACAACGTTTTTTCTGTTGGATTCTCAGGCATTTTTGTGCACCCCATTATTTTCACGCAGTGTTCACATTTTTTGAGGATTTGCAGCGAGCCACACCCTTTTCTTAATAAATTTCACCCTTAGGGTAGAAGTGCCTGTTTAGGAGGTTTACAACTCTTAATTGTTTTTAACCTTCATTTTTTATGTCACTTTATTCATTTAATAAAATTGAGCACTTTTTCCTCATTGAGTGCATACATCATTAGGATTATTTTTTATCCTTTTCTTTGATTGTGACTAGATGTATTGGTCCAAATTCACTCATTTGACTTCACCACATAAGAATGGCGAACTGGGGAGCTGATGGCAGGTCTTCACATCCTACTTCTATCTGACTGATTATGCCACACAATGCATCTGACTGCTGTCCACTTGTTTGACAAGTCTATTCACTGCCAAGTCAATAATGAGAAATTAATTTGCAGCTATTTTGGAGATATGACTCAAACTGTAGAGAAGGGAATTTGACAGATGAATTCACCCTTTAGTCAATAAGGCCCTTTGTCTTTTTTTCCTACAAAATTGTATTACACATGTTTTCAGTGGATGTTTTTTTGATGGCACTGGCTAAAGTACCAGTAAAGGAGGCCTAAAACAAAGTTTACATTTTCACATAAGGTTATTTCTTTAACCATTCATTTTAAACATATTTACCAGCAGAAAGCACCATAATCACAGGGATGACAGTTTGCTACTTTTTGTGTTCGGTAAAAAAAAAATGGGACAATTAATATGTATTGTGGACAAACCCATAGGACAAGCAGAACATGTATCAATGTAGGAAAAAGTTACCTACAAAAGTGAACTCAAACCAAACATTAACTCCAGTAAAAATCACATACATAAGGATCAGAATTGAAAAAAATAATACTCCAACTATACCATGCCAGTATACACCAGTACATATCTCAACTTAATAACACAATGTAGTGAATCCCACCAGCCATAGCAAATAAAAGCAACTATGGTGACTCAACTTCCAAAATCAGTGGCAGGACAAAGCAATATAGTAGTCCTCCAGTTTTTAACACAGCTCACTTTAACTGCTAATCACAGTAATATCTGCCCTGAACAAACACTGATTTCCTATTCATCTCCTCACAGGGACCATTCACTACTGTTATGAACCTAGTTACAGTGGTGTGCAAAAAAAAAAAAAAAATCGACATCTCTGAACTGACTTTAATTTCCATTACATAATACAAATGCTCATCAGATTCTGTGATAGTCATCAAATGTTTAACTCTCATCTTTACTAGGAATAACTAACAGCAACAATAAATGCTATCTAAATAATACCCGATTTTTGTATTTGTCACACAGTTTGATTTGACAGCTGGCAGGATAATTTTAAAAGGTAAATTGTTCTATCCTATTAATAAGTGTGGCTGGAATGCTATTCCTTAAAGGGGTGATTGGAAAAGTATAACCTATATGATATTTATTGTAAGCTCTATGGGGCAGGAACCTCCAACCTCTTGTATCAACCGCAACCAAGCACTTAAAGTGAAGTATCCTTGTATTGTTTAATGCACTTTTCCTATGTCTGTATTATATATTTGTATTGCTGAATTGTACAGCCCTGAGTAAATTTGTGGCGCTTTATAAATAAAATTATACATACATGATAAAGAAATGTAAAGCACTGTACTTCTCTTACATATCATTTAGCTGCTATAAACCTTTGCAGTGTGCGTCTTGGACTGAATATCAATTATCTATGCAGGGTGTGTATGTATAGGTGTATAATCTAAACAAAATAATTTGGCAACAACAGTAGTGTGACAGCCGAAGCTAAGTTACCAAATTGCCAATTTATCTCATGGACTCAAATGACGTTCACCATTGCTCAGTCTAAATACATGAATACATGCTGCACTTTTCCCTGGTCTCTGTACAGCCAATGGTATACAATTAAACTATGTGTGTATGCTCTTGAACCTGGTTCTTAAAAAGGCATGCTATATGATCAATGACTGGCTCCTCATCTTATAATCATCTCAAGTGTAAGGAAGCATGACTGATGAAATAAATGCAGTCAGCAGCCTATATGAATGGTAATCAGCCCTGCAACATGTGTTTGTTTTTAAAGGCAACCAGTAAAAAACCATAACTCCTATCTATACCTCCCAATATAACCTCTGCAGCACCAGAATTTGTCTGCTATATATGTATATGAGATTATTTTACAGATAATAACATAGCATCATGTTAACCCAAGATTGCTACAGAATTAAAATTCGCACAGTGCCTCAATTTATCAGAGAGAAGTTTTACAATAATGATGGATCCACCCTCAACTCGTTTCACTCCTTTGCAACAATACTGCATGGATCAGCTGTACTATGATTTCTATAATATACCCAGTATCCTGCTTTGAAATGTTTTACTCAAACAAATAGAATTGCAATGCAAAACACTGAAACTTAATTGGGCAACAAGCTTTTTAATAATGCATTAAACTGAAATAGTAAAGTGATGCTGACAGGTATCAGATCACAGACATCTAATAGTGCCAATATTGCTATGCTGTCAGTATATGTATTGGTGTCTAGCACTGTTTACTTACACTGACAGCATAGTGCTATTAGTTATGAGCAGTGCAGGGCTCAACACCAGCCCAGAATCACTTTAAAGGAATTATATCCCATATTTGATGTACTTTTAATAGAAAAAAAAATGTTTTGTAGAGGCTTTGCACTTACCTTCTATGGCTATAACATGTTCTCGAATCTGATTCTGTAAGCCAGGTTCATCCAACCGCTCCAGAAGCTCATATATGGAGTAGATATTTGGGTGCACCGATTCGAAACGTTGGATCTCAGCCCGAATGGCTGCTGAGTTAGCCAACTGTTGCTGGTAGTTCATCTTTCCAATATGGAGGTGCCTTACATGTCAGGCTATGTGATGTCTACGTGATACGTGTGGGAATGAGGTAATCACAAGCTAATTAAGTAAAATCAGTATTTAAATACTGGGTAAGTAAACATGTACCTAAATAATTAATGTATAGATGAAAGAAAATTGTTTATGTGGAAATGGAAGATTTAAGAGTACTTTTAATACAAAGACTTAACCTGGCACAGTGAAGTGTTTTCTAAGTTGGGCTTGAAGAAAAGCAGATGTATTTTAAGGACGTTTCAGAATTATACTAGTAAAATAAGCAATACAACTATGTCAGCAACAATCCAGGGTTCATTTTTAATTATTATTTAATCAAGGCTGAGCTGACAGGCATAGGGGTTTACAATGACTTGGAGACTAAGAACTCTGTATTAGACAAGGAAAAGTGAACAACCCGCAAATTACAGTATGGTATTTAACATCACTGATCAGCAATCAATGATCTGCAAATGACTTGTGACATGGGATATATAACAGGATGGGACACATTCCAAAGTACTTTAGTACTAGGTAACACATTAATGATATGGCATTAATAAAAATGAAAGAAAGGAGAGAATAAATATGTATAAAGATACATGTAAGAGTGATGAGAGGTTTCTATGAATGAGTGTGGAGGTGGTGAGCTAGGGAGGGCTGCACACAGAGAGATCTAGTGCAGGACACAGTGAATACTACAGGGGAAGCAATGCTGGCAAGGGAAAGAGGGGCTTACATGGGAGGAAGGGTCGGGTGCACACAGAGCACTGGCATCACACACAGAGCACTGGCATCACACACAGAGCACTGGCATCACACACAGAGCACTGGCATCACACACAGAGCACTGGCATCACACAGACAGAAAGCTAAAAGCTGCTGCCGGCAGCAGGAATAAGCAGTCCAGTTCTCTAGCTTTCTCCCATGCTGACAAAAAACCCCAGCGTCCCGTCTCTCTCTCCTTTCCTTGGGTCTGTCTCGCCCAGAAACACCAGTCCACCAGTTATCTCTCTCCTCACCCCGGGCTGTCTCTTTCTATTCCATAGAGGAACCGTCTCCTTATCCTGCTGTGTTTTCCTCTCTTCCTCCGCGAGTCTCTTCCCTTCTCTCCTCCTCCCCGGCCGCTCCTTCCTGTCTCCTCCCCTTTCCCTCCTACATTATGCCGTTCAGGCTAAAGCTCTGCTGCAAGGCGCCTCCAAGCTGAGCTCTTTCCTTCCCAGTTGCTGCTTGGAAGCCGCAACTCCCGGCGCCCGGATGTGGGGAACTGTTCAGGGGGACATTGGGAATTGTAGTTTGACAAGCTTCCGGAGACCTGTCTTTCCCTCTAGACCTGTTCAGTAAAAGGACTCGGTTACCCAAGTGTTGTTACTGACAGTAGGTCAGTTACTGACTCACCCCGGTGCACCACGGGGGCTTGTCACATGCTCCTTAGTAGCTTACTCAGTGACACTTGCTTTGTTGGGGGTAGTTGCAGGCTGGGTGTCAGTGTGGTGTTACTTTATTATGTACCAAAAAAAACAAAAAGTTCCACAAGAAGAACAAAAAAATGGCGCTAAAAGAACAAACAATGAAACATAAAGTGAAAAAGTGGAAAAAAAAAAAAAGTCCAAAAAAACCCAAATGGAGTTAAGCTTCTTCTTGAAAAAAGAACAGCGTGTGCCTTGGACACTGTGGGGCTAATTCACCATTGTGCGTAGTGAGCTGCGAAGCCTTCGGGTCACTTCGCACATGGTGTTATGCGCCCGCTGATGTCCTGCACGCGGACATCAGCGAGCGCATTAAAGGGATTCCAGTCCCGACGAGGAGACTCGAGTGCTCTCGCCGAGATTGGAATCCCTTTAACGCGCTCGCTGATGTCCGCGTGCAGGACATCAGCGAGCGCAGATCAGTCAGTCCGAAGTGAGGCGAACGCTCCGCAACTCACTTCGGACTATCGTTAATTCCCCCCTGTGTATGTAGTGAAGCTTAACAAAAGTCTGTGAAAAGAAGCGCAACAAAGTCACACTGACAGTACATATATATATATATATATATATAAAAACACCAAAATCACAGATACAGAAAAAAGCCCAAAAATAACCAAAAAATATCTTGATACAGTGAAGAAAAAAAAGTACATGGATGAGATGAAACACTTCAAGCTCCCAGGTGTAGGTGATCCTCCTAAGTTATAATATCTGCTTACCAGAAGCAATAAATGAAAAGCCTTAAAACATAGTTTCATCATATTATATTTATTATTACTCATTATCTGTTCCCGAGGAAGCCGCAGGCACTTTATAGAGGCGAAACGCGTTGAACTTTGTGCTGTGCATGCGGTTTTCAAGTCCTGAACCTACTCCATGTTTGTTATACGATTTGATACTCCTAGACATTGTGAGTATAATTGGTTATCTTTTATATTTAATAAATATTGAAACGGTTTTACACTATGGAGATGTTTCTTTTTTTTATGAATGAGTTCTATGCTTTGAACTGGGATTTGTGGACTGACTAATTCTATCAATGCATTACGGTTGATACCTATGAAGTGTTTCCTATAGGATATGTTTTAAGGCTTTTCATTTATTGCTGTGATTTTGGTGTTTCTACATATAATGCACTATTAGTGCGAATTTGTTGTGCTTCTTTTCACAGACTTTTGTCATACTTTATATGTAAGCACAGTCTAAGTGTAAATTGCAAGCTAGCATTAGTATAAACTCGGGGTATAACTATTACATACAGTACATACTTTACTTATCCACCAGATTGCTGTCTGGCAGGTCCTTAACAAGTGCTTGGGCCCAGCTGGTATAAGTTAAGTGTAAATAATCTCTCTATTGCTACAGCACTGTGTTCTGGATTTTTTAATTATGGTGGTCAGATGAAATGTATAATGGACCTGCTATTAGTCTACACCAAGGGTAGGCAACCAACTACTTCGGAACCCACACACGGCTTGGAAGCATAAGGACATTATTAACTCAAATGATAAAGAAAATATAGCGACCAAGTGACAATACACATTAGGAATACTGTTGGATAGGGGTGTTAAAATCACATGTAGTAATTTAGGAAGCTTTAATACGGAAACATAAGTGATGACCAAAACATGGCAAAGTGGTGAAAGTATCCTTCCTTATAGTCAGTCCTACCCATTATTAGTATTTTGATATTAATATACACAAAATACAGTTAAAGTGACATACTCTCCTTTAAAAAGCTCCATGGGAATCATGGGAAAATTTCATCACTTCTTTTTGCTTGATTGAATTCATATCAATACACATTCACTACTGTTCGACTCACTATGCCTGGCTATCTGTCGAATAGTTAAGGGAATGTGCTGTTTAGGGAATGAGTAGCAAATTTGCATACGTCAATGTGAAGAGACGTGAATTTGTTACGCCTGGCGAATTCACACTTTCATAAATAATCCCCTAATTAGAGAGGCCTTACTAAAAGAACAGCAACACCAAATAATGAAAATGCCTCTAATTTTTATTTTGTTGGTGTTACTGATTCCTTAAGAGGACCCCTGAAGTACCTTTGGAATACACCTATTAGAATCTCCTGCACACATATAAACTTTAAGATCTAGTTGCCAGCAAAATATAACAGATATTTTTTCTGTTCAGATAAGGATTAAGGACAGTGATAATTTTTTTATATTTGCAGCCTTGGAGAGCTGACTAATTGCACACTGCAAGGCAGAACAATAATTACATCAATCCTTGAATGACTGCATTGCTGGCTCTGCCCACTGTATGCAATTCATTCACATTTCAGCAGATTCTGTTTTTTCCACCCCCTACAGGTTCTTATTCATTCACCCAGTGAGGTAACACATAACCTGGAGCAATAGGTTATTATAATACAGCCAGTCCCTCCCTGCCATTCTCCACTAGACCTGTGATTGGCTCAATTCCCAGAGCTGCACCTCTGTCCTAATATGCAAATGTTGCAGGAGTGTATTGCATTCTCAGGTTTCAGAGCTCCTGAAAGGTGCATGAGGTTTTAATTTTATCCACCGAGGTTTACAAAGCACACCTAGTGTATATCACACAAAAACTGCTTAAGCAGTATCACAGGCAGAATGCAGTTATTAGGATAAAGAACAATCGACAGTAATCTTTCAAAATTGTATCTTCTGTCATATTAAAGGATTAACTGACGAAAGGCTCATCTGAATCAGTATTTTTAGAAGTTTTTAACACTTATGTGGGTTTCAAAAGTAATAAATGTTTGGGTTAAATACATACTGTATCAAGCTTTTTTTTTTTTTTTTTTTTTTAAAGCAGTTGTTCACCTTGGAATATAGTTATACACTGTATGCTTACCCAATTTCTTTCTTCACTCTCCTTCCAGCCCAAGGTTACTGGTAACAATAATAATGACTGACAACGATTACAGCCAATCTGAACCCTTCCCTCTTGCCTTTTTTAATGTTATAGAACAATTTACAAGCTAACAAGTAACTTAAGGATAAGGATTCAGGTTTTCGTTTTTCTTTTGGAGTTGGTCACATGCACCTGCAACAACTAGCTTGGAAATAATAAACCCTTTTTTTTTTTTTGTTAAATTAGTGGTATAAATGCAATGCTGCTACAAATTACTTCATGTAACACAGGCATTAGAGTGTAATGTCTTGCTGTGACCTTGCATAATCTGTTTAGTGTTTAATTCTGTTCTAAGCACCTGTTGGGAAATGATGAATTACTGCATGTAAACCTTTGCACACTGTGTACTTCATCCTGCAGTTCGCCAGCTGTAGCTTTACTACATCTGGGTGATGCTGGAAGTTGTATTTCAGAAACAGCCAGGGAGACAAAAGCTGAAGATCACTGCATATGATTTGCACAGTATTTATGAATGATTAAGAAACATTTTCAGTATATCTCTGGGTTACACAATCCTTGGTGTTTGGGTCAAATCCCTGAGTCTGATACAATTTCCTTGTAGATATATTTTATGTGTGTACTGCAGTTATTAACAAATTACAGGTTTAGGGGGATATTTTTAGAGAATTGTTAAGTCCATTTTCGCATTTTTCAATTCATTTTGCCCCAATTACATCACTAGAAAAAAATTTCATATTTTTAATAAAATTGGCAAAATCGAGTTTGAGGTGATATGAATCACAAAATAGGTAAAACTGAATTTAATGATTAGTTACTGCGGTGATAATCCCAGTTGCAGCAGTCAGTTAAAGGCTATTCTACTTGGACTACATCTGGGCAAAGAAGAGGCATGAGGACTTCAGACAGTAGACCCATACAGGACTATTTTATGGGTCACAAGAGAAGACGTCTGAAGCAGCAAGTGTGTTCATTTTATTTTTTTAACTTATACTTTAAATTTTTTTTTTCTAATTCTGCAGGACAGACCTGTTTTTTGGGCCCTGTCTTGCGGTTCTGGGTCCCTTCACTACAGTCCTAATACCATATTTTTGCCTCCCAGTTCCCTACATAACAGCTCATGTAGGACTAAGTGTCACTGGCACACAGCCAATTAGAGGGGAGTGGGGAGAGCACAGTGACATTACTAATTATTTCACCAGCACAGAGACAATCAGACACGAGTAGGTGGTTTGCCAGTAATGTCACTTCCAGGGGATTCGCCACTGTCCCCCCAGCCAGACTGAGTATATGCTGTATTGAACATCCTTTCATCAATTTTTTGAGTATGTCTGCTGGACACAGTATGCCTGAGTATAGGGCACTGGGATAGTATTTAATACTTTCCTATAGTACCTGGGAAATTACTGGTACTTTATACTGGACCTGGAGGAATTACTGGCACATTGTACCAACAATGAAAATGTTAACGACATATTGTAATTGAAGGAGGGCAGTCACTGAAACATTTATTTTAATATAACAATTTTAGATATTAACTGGCACCTACTGACAATGTTGAGGCAATCACTAGCAAACTGTACTGAAGGTTGAACTTTAAAAGTCAACTTCGCAGTTTATAAATGAAACAAGAGTTACATAATAAAAGTAAAGCTATCCATGTATGTGCAGGATATGGTCAGTACAAATACTGCCAAAATAATCTGAGACATGCCAATGACTTTTACTTGTCCTGTTCCTGTAGTTCCACATCCCATGCACACCTATCACATTTTACTTCTGCTGCACCTACAATCTGAAAGCCGTAAAACCAGTGCTTTTTTTGTAAAAAAAATATTTTCCGGTACACACTAATTAATTTCTCATTATTCCTAATGCATTTCTTTGTAACCCCAGCATTAATTAATTAAAGACTGTCAGATATTTTCCGGTACGCCGTACCGTCGCGTACCATCACAAAAAAAGCCCTGCGTATAACAATTACTTTCCTAACCTCCAGGGCTCTGAATCTTCTTTTATAACACATTTCATCAAGGATGCTTACGATGATCACTAAGTTAATAACTGCATCTGTATTTTTTTGCCTACATTTACTCTGGAAATTTTCATTACTCATCTCTGCCTACAACAAAAACAGCTTAGCTCCCACAGGCTCAGATGCACAAAAACAATAGCTGAACAGATGGCACATGCAGCATTTAAAAACTCACACACACACACATAGGGTATGTGGCTGGAACATAGTATATCTTATATAATTATTTACAATTATCTCTTCTGTACCATTTCCCAGACCTCTTCATACTGTAAGCTGCAGTAGGCAAAAACTCTATCAAATGTAACTGTATTGTAAAGCAAGATACAAAAATGTTTTTGTACAATATGATAAAGGATATTAATAATGTGTTTTATTTTTTCTTTGGTGAAATATTCTGTACCTTGTACACATGTAGACCCATTAAGTCCTGTTGGAAGCATCCCCTGTAAGGACTGTAGTTAAGTCCACGTGCACAATATTCACTAGCTGCCTGGACTTCTCAACATTTTGAATCTGACTTTAGAACCACAAACCATTATACACTTAATTTGTTTGATTAATCAAGATCCAAACATGGTGGAATTCTGATCGTTTCCTAGAGAAACAGGCAACCAGGAACACCAATAATTCAAAATCAATAATTGTTATTCTAAATGGTCCTCTGTCTTATGTGGTGCACCCCATTTCTCTGTATTAGGACCGGTATTGTTTAATTTATTTATATATATTATAGAACTTGGGTTACAAAATACTGTTTCTATTTTAGCAGATGACTCAACCCTTTGCAGTAAAATGAAGTCCGTGCAGGAAGTTGGCCAGTTACAAGCTGTCCTTGAAATATTATATGACTGAAAAACTAAATACCCAATGAAATTTAATGTAGACAAATGTGAATTTATACATTTTAAAACCAAGAATTTGATAGCACCATACAACTTGGGGAGGGCTAAGTGAAACTATTATAGGGAGGGATCTGGGAGTAATGGTGGGGTCACAGACTATATAGTAACATGCAATTCTGAAGCTTCCAAAGTAGTTTCTTGTATCAGATAATGAGAAAATGATATCATTTTGCCACTGTAGAATTATGTGGTAATGCCATACACTGGAGCTTTAAAAGTTACCCAGAAAGGCAACAAAAATGATGAAGAGAATGGAGTACTTCAGTTATGAGCAGAGACTTTAAAATGTATCCTATAAAACCTATAGAATAGAAGAGGCTATTAGGGGAAGATATGATCACCTTGTATAAATATGTAACTGGTCTTTAAAGGAAATTTTGTGATAAACTGTTTACTATCAGGACAGTTCTCTGAGGCTGGAGCTAAAAAGTGTAATTCCCATGGACCAAAGCAATGGAAAAAAATCAGATATGCAATGCAGGACAAATCATTTGACCACGAATTAATCTGGTTACCATGGACCCAATATCTGGAAACCCTATAAACAAAAACAATAACAATCTAATCTCAATAGAAACATAGGTATATAAGAGAAAAGATATACAATTGTGCGATAGGACCGTTAATTGAAGCAATAAAATCAAACTCTATCTAATATTTTATACTTTGTTATATTTTATTTTAATTACTTTTATCTATTTAATATATCAGCCAGCTAGACACCACAATATATCCAACACAGAGACACAACACAAAACACAAAATCACAACCAACTACAAAACAAATTCATAGACACAAACAAAATAACTGAATGTTGACAAAAAGGGGAAAATGTATTTTATTATATAAAGAAAGTGAAAAAAATGTATGAAACTAAAGTTACAGTTTAAATTAAAAATATTCGATTACAAATCTATGTAACTAACGTTAAAGTTCAAATTAAAGATCATTTGTTTATGTAATGTAAAATGTTGGAAAATAAAAAAAAAATTTCAAATAAAAAAATAAAAAATGTAATTTCCAGATGTGAAAAAAGTTCCTCACTATTAGGGCTGTGAATCTGCGTAGAATAACCTTCCACAGGAACTGGTTCTAGCAAAATCTCTGGAGTGCCCCAATAAAGGTTTAGATAGTTATATAAATGAAAATAACATCAGGGATTATTTAAAGTAAAAGGAATATTTATTAGCGTGTATATCTAGTCCGCTCATCAGGAAGACATTTTTTCTCATAATAAAGCAAATTTGCCCTAAGCATTCACTGGATCAACAAAGGTAAACTAAGTTTTATTTTTTGTTACTTGTTAGGCATTGAGAGAAGTGCAGCACCAGATCCTTTAACAATGCCCTGGATCAATGACATCACAGTGTGGGTCCTAACCTGACTATGTTTACAATTTGGGGAAGATATAATCACCTTCCTTTTGCAATGGAAGTGAAAAAAAAGAATGAACCAATTTGATTGAGCCATTAAATTAAGTAACCTTCACAATCAAAAAATGTCAATAGCACAAATCCTAAACTTTGAGAAACCCTTGATTAATACATAAACTTCTGGGTTAAAAATTACATATGTTAAGGAACCATAAGTAACCAGCAGGTTTTATTACAGATAAATTATGTATAATACATAATACTTCCTTTTTTTTTCCCCATGAACCCGCCTCTATTTCACCTGTTTTCCCATTAGCAGTTAAGTTGCAATCTCAAGTCAGAGATTTTCCGTACAGGCTTGAGAATTAAGTAAAAACTTGTAGGTGGGTCAGCAGTACCCTATGGCAAGTGAAGTAAATGTTAGAAAGGAATGACTTCTGTACAAAGTGGCTATAGATTTAACTCAGATGTTTATAATACTAAAAAAACAACGTAGATTGTCAATAAAGGGTGAACATTTTACTGACACTTTAATTAACCTATTGGAGCACCACAACCTACATGGTCTTAGAAACAACATGGGAAATACTTATTAACAGTGTTCAAATTTACTCTGGTCTAGTGGTTTATTGCAACAAATTAAATGTTTTATTTAATTATTCCATTGCAGACGCTGATTGGTTGCTATAGGTTACTGCCTCTTCTTAAAAAGTTACCCTGATGGACCTATGAATATAACAATGTGCATGTTTAACATCATAGTTGGGCTTTTAAACAAAAAATATCAGTGTAACTAAGCCAACCATCTTTATTTACACAAGGTAGAAAGGTTAGTTGCCTGTTCCATAAGAATATGAATACATTCATTCCTGTGAAGATGACCAGCGCCCTCAGGTGATAGATAGGTGTACAGCAGTTATCTTTCGTTTTGTAGTATTTAAGGGCGAAAGTTATTAAACTTGGAAAGACTGCTTTCTGAGTTTACCGGGAGAAATCGCGCAAGATTTTTCAAAATCTTGGGATCGAGTTTTTCAATCTCGATTTTTTAAATTTTTTTCAATGGAAAGATAGCCATACTTTACATTAGCAGCATGGCTACTTTTCCATTGAAAATTTTGAAAAATCAGGATGGAAAAACTCGATCTCGAAATCTCAAAAGAAATCTCGCAAGAACAATTTATTCCTGAGTTTAACACATTTCACCCTTTGACTTGGGTCAAAACCCTAAGATTTTGAAACAATGATGAGGCAACACCTTATCAAGCAATGGTTTGCTCAAAAGGAGATACAAGACCAAAAGATGTTCAATATTGGTTCAATTCTACCATCATTAAAGGGATTATTCACTAAAGTCTGAATTGTTGTGTATAGGTGTGCGTTCAACAGATAAAGACTGTTGTAATAGGCTGCTACTGTTGCAGTCGCATCTTTATAATGAGAATATTGTCGCAGTCACAACTTTACTATGGGAAAATTGTTGCAATCTTAGCATTAAAAATTGTCACAACTTTACAATGGGGAAATTGTCACAGATTTACTATGGGAATCCGCTGTTTGCGAATTCGACAGTTGAATTCACACCTTAGTGAATAACCCCTAAGTGTTCAACTTAATAAGGAAAGCTCCACTGAAACATTGTGTAAAATGCAGATGACTCCAAAATTTTACTTGCCAAAGCCTCACCTAACTGACATTGGGGTGTCTCAGAATTGTTATTCAGATCTTTGGCTCTCAGGGTTAGCAGCGAATTTCTTACAATCAAACAGCTCTGAGTCATTTTCTTTCTTTCTCACTAATGTGAATGTATTATTATGTATAATGTATATATTTTATCCTTAATTAGTTATTTATGCTTAGTGTATGTATTTATTGACCAGTGTTTCAACACACTGTTACAGCTGTTATTAGCCCTCTATCTGTGTATATGTCTTCCTCCCATTTAGATTGTAAGCTCTATGGGGTAGGGACCTCCAGCCTCTTGTGACAGCCAACCTAGCACTTAAATGGGCGAAATTTATTAATGTTTATCGTGCAAGATCTTGCGTTGTTCCTGCAAGATTACCGCACAAGTTTTTCTAACAAATTTTTCGATGGAAAGATAGCCATACTTTACATTAGTAGTATGGCTACCTTTTTATCAAAAAATCAAGATTGAAAAATTTGTGTGGTAATCTTTTAGGAACAACACAAGACTTCTCACGATAAACTCAGTAAGACTAAAGGAGTAATTCAGCATAGTCCGAACTTAACCTTCAATCCTTTGCCTCTGCTCGCACAGACTGTTATGCGCTCGCTGATGTCCTGCATGCGGACATCTAGAGAACGCTTTGAAGGGATTCCAGTCTCGGTGAGGCTTGCGAGGCTTAACTCAAGTCATCTCGTGAGACTGCAATCCCTTTAAAGCGTTCGCTGATGTCCGCGTGCAGGACATCAGTGAACACATAACAGTCTGTGCGAGCAGAGTCGAAGGATCGGAGGGTAAGTTCGGACTATGCTGAATTACCCCCTGAGAGTGGTCTTTCCGACTTTAATACATTTTGCCCAAAGTGCTGTATCGTTGTGATATTCTATTTGTTTTATATAATGCACTTTCCCCATGTCTATATTATATTTGTATTGCTGAATTGTACAGCTCCGTGTAAATTTGTGGCACTTTATAAATAAAGTTATACATACATACATTCATACAGGTAAGATTACACTAAAGTGATGACAATAGTATTAAAAGGTTATATTTGCCAGTATGTTGCACGTGTGGCTAACTACTAGCTTTAAGCTTTAATTTTCACCAATTTTAATATTTATCCTAATAAAAATATTGGTTGTTTAGGATTCCAGTTATTATCCACCGCATGTATTCCCTGTCTGCTCTCTTACAGCAGAGGCCTAAGCATGCTTGGTAGTATCCCTGCTGGAGCTGTTACAATTAGCTTATTAAAGTAAGAAAATATTGTATCGTTCTCCAAACAGCAAACACAGCATTTCCTTGAAAACAGAACATCTTGCTTTTATACTATAGCAGGTGGCAACAACTGTAACAGTTTTTAAATGTTATTAAGCAGGACAACAAAAGTGGGGTAAATGGCATTCTGGGTAATTAGTGTTTCCACTGGAGGTGGGATATCATATGGAAAAAGTTATAGCTTTGTCCACTCCAACATACTAGACTGCAACTAAGGGGAAACAAGGAAAGCTTAGAACTTAAAAAGTAAACAAATTTGAACCCAAAATACGCAATAGAAAGAGATATGTTGCTAAAAAGGATGATAATATGATATTATTTCATTAAGGTAAGGCCTCACTATGGGTGGAATTCACTATCTTCCGAAATGAGGTGCGTAGTCTTCGCCTCACTTC
>WMED01000600.1:0-33298 GCA_019650415.1 Pipa parva
TGCCTTGCTACAGCCATTATATCCTGCCTTGCTACAGCCATTGTATCCTGCCTTGCTACATTCATTGTTCCTGCCTTGCTATAGCCATTATATCCTGCCTTGCTACATCCATTGTTCCTGCCTTGCTACAGCCATTGTATCCTGCCTTGCTACAGCCATTATATCCTGCCCTGCTACAGCCATTATATCCTGCCTTGCTACAGCCATTATATCCTGCCTTGCTACAGCCATTGTATCCTGCCTTGCTACAGCCATTGTTTCCTGCCTTGCTACAGCCATTGTATCCTTCCTTGCTACAGCCATTGTATCCTGCCTTGCTACATCCATTGTATCCTGCCTTGCTACATTCATTGTTCCTGCCTAGCTATATCCATTGTTCCTGCTTTGCTACAGCCATTGTTCCAGTTTTGCTTGCCTTGTCTCCTTGCCTGTTTGGTTCATCTTGGGAAGATTTCCATAGTCCTGTTCTGGTACTCAATCCCAGGGGCCGCGACCTGGGTTCCCTCCGCAGCGAAGTCCTAACCTCCTTGCGGGGGCTCTAGGCGAATACCGGGGGTTCCTTAGACTCCGCGCCTTAGCGTCTGTTTGCCTTCACGGGAATTACGGTTGCTACCTCCTTCTCCTAAGTGTACATTCTGACAATCCTAACAACCGTTACCTATAGCATACAGGAAATTACCTGACCCCAAAAATTTCCTTATCAGTTTCTAGACTGCACGACATTTCATCACTATATCTAAATATGGTAATGAGTAGTTTGCTTCATTTTCAAATCCATGCATTTATTCTTTTGGCTTTGCTCATGAAAATTTACTACCTCAAGAATGTGCCAACTAAATCTAGATGCGTATCTCGGCTCAGAACAAGGCCACCCCATTTGTGAGTTTGGCCGCCTTAGTGGAAGTCGTTCTAATAAAATCTGCATGATCTTCAACTCAATTTTTCTTTTTGATGTTAACTAAAACACTACGAGAATTGAGGAGTACATACATTTATCAACAGTTTCAAAACATGATTCAAAAGTTATTGAAGGCATTACTGTAGAAATACATTTCCCCTAGTTATTAGTATTTCACCTGGTAATCATTTCAATATTTAAAATCTAGGTTTTTTTTGTTTTTTTTTAAAGCAAACTTGAATGTCAAAATAGCATTTGAAATGTTTAATACCCAACTGAGAACATATAAAAGGCTGAAGTGTGTAGTAAAGAGCATGCATAATCAATGTGACTGCAACACTAAATGAATGGAAAGATAAAAATAGAAATGCTATATTAGGCAAGTATAATTCCCATCCTTCATCCTGACTCTGATTTGCTATTTCAATAGGAAACATCCTATAATATCATCAGCACAATTCTCAAATAATCTTCCAGCATAGTTGTGGAAATTACTGATGCTTTTCAATAAATCAAAACCCACGGCACTTTTGTTTTACTGTAAATGGTAATCTACCTGACTGGCTAATTTCCATTCCCTCTCGGGGAGTTTAGTTGTTTAATATTTCACAAGTGCTTTTCTCCACTTTCTCTGTTATCTTATGATTATCTGTTATGGATAAAATAAACTTGGAAATTCTTTCCAGGATGAGTCATTGAAAACAAAAAAATACATTTTTCCACTAATGCTGAAATTTTAAGTGAATTGTGAGATAATAAAAAAAAAAAGGATATCTGTATGAATCTGAAGTGACTTTTCAGGGGGCAATCCATCAACTATGACAGCTGTCTTCATGAGTCCAGTTTAAATGAATCAATTCACAGTAGAAAACTAACAAAATTAGACTCGGTGATGAGGTGAAAATTCTATCAGGAACATGTTTCAGGTCAAGCTAGGGATATTAGCTGAGAAATAAATCATTATTGGGCAACCTCTTGGGGGCTGTAGGTTCTTCTAAGTAAAACAAATCAAATGTGCACCTGAACACCATTATTTATCGAATGAATTTCATTAGTCAACAAACCACTTTCTGTACTCACACAAATCTTTTCATGACCTAGTTCTGACTAGAAATTTTCAAATTTGTGTGTATGTCACATTTAGCCTTGTTCTACTTCTTGCAACTATCGCAACCTCAGTTCCCTTTCACATTTTAATAGTTTTGTGATTACTCGTCTACCTGTTCTTTGCTGCTGCTGTTCAGAGGCACATGTACATTTTTTTAATCAAGAAATAATCTTTAATATTAAAGATTCTTTTGAAGGTGGGGCAGAAGAACCATAGTGTGTGTGTGTGTGTGTGTGTGGGGGGGGGAGATAAATGAATAAAGATTTTTTTTATGATTTGGAAGTAATCTGTTATACATTCTTCACAGGAAGTCCTCAAGGTTGACTTACAACTGTCTGGCACTGGAAATTAAATCACACTCTGCTCCACTTATATACACAAGGTGGAGCTAAAGTGAAATATCGGAATCAAATAAAGGGAAACCCTTCTACATGGTATAGCGCAAACTTAATGTAAAAGTGACCACTAAAGAAGACTAATTTATTTGGAATAGGGGACTTAACAAAGAAAATAATAATAATGCTTTGCATAAATTACAATTGTTTTAATGTTCATTTAAATGGCAGACAATTCCTAGGTGAAAGAATACATTTCAATTTTAGTAAATTTTGCCCATAATTCTGAGACACACAATATGGCATAATGCTGTCAGTGAATTAACCACGTGGCATAAAATAATCATCTTTGGTGAATAAGTTGGTTAAGTTCTGAACTATTAGAAATCCATGCATTTATGTGACAAGTCACACTTTGAAAAATACGCCCCTTAGTCTTCTATTGTCTCTTTTTGCTCTATTTAAACTTTTACTACATTTATAAAGTCTAATTTATTTTCATTTTGAAATCGAATAGTAAATTGTGGGTTTTTTTTACCGATTTCAACCTCTTCTCCAATCTACTATACCCCTTTGTGTTTTTTCCATCTCTGGTTATCACCAAATCGATAATTTCGATTACGATATCAACATTGCCGATACTTTCATTTATGAATTTATCCTGACATTTACTAAAGTAGGTGCTTGATTTTTGCAGTCAATTTCAGCTACATTACATTTAGCCACTCTCTGGGGCAGCGTTATTCATTATTTTTAATGGGCACTGAGTGTGATTTTAGTTCCAAAGCTCTGTTTGTAAGAAAAGGTCTATTAAATAATATCCATATACATAAAGATATCGAAATACATAAGGATACCGATATTGAGAAGTTAGCTTTTAAATTTAAAGTTAAACAAATCAACGCTATATAGCATTAAATGATATCGATATCACTAAATTTAACGAGTTACTTCGACATGATAAAATAAAAATTGCAGCTTAATAAATTGCTACCGGATCAAAATGAAGCAATTCCTTCAAAATAACAGTGAAAATGGCAGAAATCGGCAATAATAAGATTTTCCACTTTAGTAAATATAAATTCCTTGTCTTTGATAGTGATTTACATGGAAAGAAAGAGTCAAATTATAGTGTTCATAAGTGGGTTCATCTAGCCACTGGGCTCCTGTGGAGCACCTGCTTTGTTAGTGGTATATACAAAGAGTTTGAGACAGAGTTAATACTCTCTATTGCTGTAAAAACAGCTATTATTGGTCTAGGGCAGGGATCACAAGGAAAGTGGATGCTGAAAGCAGCAGAGGCATTGGAACTGAATCCCCAAAGCTCAGGGGTGGGCAATTATTTTTGCCATCGGGCCATATGAATGGCTCAGATGGCTTCAGAGGGCCAGGGAGGCATGTCTAGCATAAAGACACCTACGGCATTCTGCCACGCCACCTGTTTTTACATCCTCACGCGGCCATTCTTAGGAGTCTGGAGGGCCGGATACGGCCTGCGGGCTGTAATTTGCCGAGGTCTGCCCAAGCTATAATCCAGCTAATTTGATGATTCATTTTTAAACATTGGATTTAAAGTTTAAGAAACTTTGTTCAGGAAATTGTTTTGAGAGAGGAAGCACATGTTGTGACTACTCAGGATTGGATATTCTATGTACAAGGATGTTAAATGGTGCAAGAGTTGTGATTTTTTTTCTAAATAAGCAGATTTATGGCGCTGATACCTTTTCATGTTAATATGAGGTCCATTGTGATTGTGCAGGTCCATCTTTTTGAATGAATGTCTCCTAATGCATCACATTTCATCATTTAGCCTATAACCCAGCAACTTGGGGGTCTGCTGCAATGCACTTTTATATAGAAAAAACCCACTAAATTAGACTGGGAAACTTCTCACTTAGATTACGCTGGAATTATGGGAAATGTGTAAAATGTGAAAAAGAAAACAACACAACAGGTTTTCTGCATGCTTTCTATTGGTCTACCTCCTTCTTCCCAGGCAAAACAGTCCTGCATTGCATTATGGGCTAAAGAATCACAGAAACTCCCAAAATGGGGATTCTATATCTTTAGGTACAGCACTATTGAAGACCCACGTTGGGCGCCAAATGTAATGCTATTTACTGTATACCTCTTCCTAGTGATTACATGCCTCCATTTCAGGGAATCCTCCTTGCTATAGCAACAGGAATCATATTTCTGACTGCAACAATACAGGACTCCAGAAGGTGGTGATGTTATTACACCCCTGGGATTAACACTCAATTTAGATGGATATAAAGCATTTAACATTGTAAGTACATAGTTTTACTTAGCAAGATCAAAGTGGCAAATTAGGGAGTTGATTGCAGGGCTCCTACTGTCCAACTGACTACACAGCACTATGCAGTACACCATGTTTGACACTGGCACAATTCGCCAGCTAACAACAGTCAAACACTACGCAATAGACTCCTTCTGATTCAGTCTTGACTATACTATAGGAATATTGTCATGGATTTATTGCTATGGGAATCTGATGTTTAGTCAAAAGGAGTAAATAATTAGGGCATAACCACCAGAACTGATGAGAGTTCACTTAGACAGTCAAATTCTCACTTTAGTCAATAAGCCTCCTAAGTCTTGATATGGAAATATGGAAATGAAATGGACATGATATTATTAATTTGACTATTATAGTGCTAATATATTATGGCGCTCAAGGATAGCAACTGGTTAATTATATAAAGCATTAATTCTCCATAATTAGAATGGACTTAGTTATATCAAAGGTCACTTGCTAATGTTAGTTTTGATGTTCTCAAACAATGTATGTTGACTCGGCTCTTGTATACTTAACCTCTGACCTGTAAGGGCAGAGTGACCTACCTGCCCCATGACAAGTATGGTCAGGTGAGATAAGGGAAACACTGAGCTAATGATTCTTAATAGTATAAAGCTGTTGTATCCTGTCAATAAAATCCAGAAGTGTTTCACTGGCAGAACTGCATGTCTGTATGATTCATTTCTCCTAAGTAAGGCCTAACTTAGTAAACTAATTTGGACCCGAACAGGAAAGTAGGCCAATTGCCTTATTAATTGCCATATCAGTCTTAATAGATGAACTGATATGAGCTGAATATAACCCATACACAATTTAAATATTCAAATTAGGGATGAGTTTTAACACAAAACTCATTATGTAGACAGTAGTTGAATAGAAACCAGTTCAATTCAACCAGCCCTTTAAAAACAAGATACAAGTGCCATAAAAAATTGTAGTGTGTGTACTGTGTACATTTATTTACCCAAATGCTTTGTCACTCCACACATTCCCCGTCATGATGTAAATAATTCAAATGAAACAGCAAGAGACTTGATAAAGGACCATAGGCGTAAAACATGTCGTGTACCTAGTCATGGAATAAACTACACTTTGAAGAAACTTTGATGTTGCTCCTCTTGCAGTTTCATTCGAAGATACAAGTGCCCTTTTCAATTAAGCCTAGGGATAGTTTCTGAATACGCAGGGAGAATTTGAAACCTATACATGGCTGCAATGAATTTTAAATAAACTGCATCCATTGTTTAAAGGGCATTAATTAGAGGAATTATCTGAAAACAGAAATATTTGAAAGCTATGCCGCAAAATTGGCAGCACGGGCATTCTAATCACTGTTCTCAAACACCATTCTGAGTCTTTTTTAGGACAGATTAAAAACAGTTTTCTGGATAAACACGTTAAACCCAGGCTCAAGCCCTTTATTTTCCTTCATTTGGGAAGTTTAGTGTTATTTAATACAAAAAAAATGTTGTTATAAAGTCAGATTGTTTAGAAAGTGGGCGAAAGTCATCAAATTCCCTGTGCAGGTGCACAGTGTATATTTAAGGCTGAAGTCATTTGTCAGTGTTCTGCTTATAAAGTAAACATAAGTAACATTTTACATTAAAAGTACACTTTAAAGTCATTAGGGTCACATAAGTACAAGTTAAAATAGGCAGGACAAGCTTGCACTGGAACGACACACAGGGCTGATCGCCTTTGATTTTTTGTTGTATTTTGATCAAAAAACCATCAAATCAATCTTTGTATGAAAGGACACAATGACTTTTACAGAGCCTAAGCCATTTGTCAGTTTTCTCATTCTTCTATAAGGTAAAAATTGTTCACATATGGAGAACACTTATTCCAATTCTTTTACATTTCTTGGTCAAGTCAAGTTGTTCAGAAAGGTGCTGAAAGCCTTCAATTTTTCTGTGTACATGTGCAATGAACTCTGAAGGACTGAAGCCATCTATCATTTATCTGACAGGAGAATGCTATCTCATGTGTTTTTGTTTGCTACAACATACCTTTAGATAACCAGAAATATTTGAAACTTGACAAATGGCCTTGGCTTTATAAATGCAAAAAAATACAGGACTTCATAACATCACAAATAACTTTAAACACTGTGCAATGCAAAGCCAAAATATGTGAAAATATAATTTGAGGGGAAGAGACCCTTGAACAAGTGATTAATTACATTTATACAGAACAGCAAGAGACTGCTTGAAACCAAATTAGACTGGTCCAAAATGTATTGATGGGTCTCATAATTCAGCAAAAGAACAAAAACATCACAAACCTTTAAACGTCTTGATGCACTCCAAGGGAAGAATATAACATGAATGTCTACTTTCTCTTGTAGTACTGATTTTTGTATTGATCAAATATTTTATGCATGTATAATTTTATTTAGAATATTTTATGTGATTTTAGCATTAAATAGAAATGAGGGTTTATGCTTACACATAATTAGAAATAAGATAATGATAAACGTTAAATATCCAAGGATTTAAGAACCTGTGCTTTAGAATCATGTGTTAATTCTCTTTTTGGCAGGACAAAGATGAGCTTCCTGTAGGTGTTTTCACTGACTGGGCCAGATCTTGAACCAGAAAGAAATGGACTGTAAACCTGCTTTAACTTAAAATTCCAGCAATTCCCATATAATAACTGTTTAATCTTTTCCTCTCAGAAATAACTATACAATGATTCATTTATATTTGTTAAGGTTATTTTTATAATTCACAATATAGTGGGAAGTTTTTAAAAGAACCTGTATGACAGTAGGTAGATGTAATCTGCTATTGTCTCTTTTTGGTTATTTTTTACATTCTGGTTCCCTTGTAAACTTCTTCATGGCTCCTGGCTAATCAGTTGTAATTGCAGATTTAAATTGGGGGTCATTTATTAAAGTGCAAACAGTCGTGTAAATGCTGGTATTCGCGTCATTTTATAAATTCTCCAACCTCTCTTACGCAACAAACTCTGCGATCAGATGAATTTGCAACCAATACTGACACTTACTCCAGTTGTAGACTTATGGAGCCCTTCGCATCACTTTGAGTGCGTTTGCACAGGTAATTCGGCTATTCAGCATGCGACAGAATCTGTTGAAGGAGCGGATTCTGCAGGGAGTAGTGCTCTGAATTCACTTGTTTGCCTTTGCCAGATCAAGGTGGCAAAATAAGGGGTTGATGGCAGGGCTCCAGTGTTGCGTATGGTGACTATTCATTTAAAAGTAGCAATAGCGACTGCGACTCAATTATTCTGCTACTAAACATGAACTAGGCACAAGGTGACATAAAAATAAGTATTATTCACTAGAATATACAGTTAGTGGGATATGATGAGACTGATGTCACTGCCCTTCACTGGAGGAGTTCACCTCACTCCGCATGACTTCTCATCCTACTATTGTGTGATTGACTATGCCACGCTACACATGTGACCATGTCTGATGCTGTCTGCTGCTCCATGAATAAGAAAAAGTGAATTTGCATCTTCCAGATCGTAGTGAAAGGAACAGCCGCAAACTATCTATGCTAGGCGAATTCTCACTTTAATGAATGACCCCGTGAGTCTGCAATTTGCCTGAGAAAAGATTTACTTTCTTAAGTAACTCTTCCCATATTTATTAAACTCGGTAAACTTTTCTCCTGGTAAATTTATATCAATATACCTTTAATTAGGTTGAAAATATCGATATCACTGATATCGATATTTATTTAGCCCCTTAAGACCTTTTTTATCTCTGAAAAGTGTTCGCCTGGTTGAGGGAGATGAAAACCCATTATTTCCTATGGAGATTGTTTAGAAAATTTTTTCCTATGCCCCCACTGAAAAGATCAGAGATATCGATATTGATAGAGATGGAAAAGGAGCTCCATTGAAAGCAACTTAAAGTGTAATGGTATTAATGCATTGATATTTATTGATACTGATAAATTTTACGCAGCTGTACATAAATTGAGCCAATTCTAATATTCAGCAAAAGGAAGAAAACTTATAATGCAGTGAAAAAGTTCTATACGGATCAAAATGTGAGAAAAAGGTTGAATTGACCTTAGTAAATATTTCCCTTGTGTGAAATTACTTCCAGAGATGAGACAAGTTGAATATAGGAGATACCTTTTATTGACTTATGCCTTTATTGTTTATGTCTATGTCTAACACGGTGCTACTCTCCACTGTTACTTCCAGAGCTGTTTTACTTGCAACTGATATTTGCTTACTGTTATCCAGCAGTTCTTACATTTGCTTACTTTTGGTCCTCTTAAGCAGTTTCCTGCTACCACTTTGGCTCCTGCTACAGTCTTCTGTCCAGACCTTTGTGACTGTTCCAGAATGGTTCTTATAGTTCCAGAATGGTTCTGTTTTGTCTATCTAGTCCTCCTCACCATGTGTGCCTGCAACTTTTACATGGAGGCCCTATACTTGAGACTGTTATACATTAGTACCAACCAGTGAATTCTAAGTACCCCTGTAGAAACTGCTGGTGAGCACCGGGATGCTCATAAGAACTCTTTGCTCCAGGAAAACTTGCACCAACCTTTACGGTGGATTGTAGCAACTTGTAACAATCATTACTGAACAACAAATAGACTACATATATATAGGCCTAAAAACGAAGTAATTTTTATCTTTTAAATAAAGTAAACAAAGAAATCTTACCTTCAAGGGTTTGAATTGTATGTTAAGTTGATATCAGCTTCAAAAGGTGTCTCCATTCTCTGTGGTGTACATAAAGGCTCAAATTCTTTTTCTGTACATGGCTCTCTTATCAACAGCATTGCAGAGTACCACAATTTAAGTATTAGAGGTCTTTCAAAGAGCCCTGAATCATATTAAAAAACTTATCCAGAATCACCAAATAAAACCTTCCAAATTTTTATTTGCAAAACTTTCTTAGAGATTCATCTTCTGTTCATCTTTCATCTTGGCAACTGAGTTAAGGTTTAGTGCAGGTTTCACTATAGGAAGCTACTGTATGTAAAAAGCAAGGTATTTTAGATCACATGCTTTTTAGTAGACCCTGAAACAGCACACCTTTCCTCTAAGTTCATCCCTTTTTGTGGTCCATATCTGGGGCTGTCTTTTCACAGAAGAGAATATATCTTGATATAGTGCATTACTTCACTGACACATCTTAAGGGTGGGGAGCATTGTCTATCACAATGAGAAAATGAAGCAAAACGTGTCACTTATAAATTATATTTTTTGCACATGATGGTCACAAAAATGTGGGTCAATTGGAACCACTTACAGGTACTAACTTAATGTACACCCCAGCAGCATGGGTCACTGATATGGTTCACATTAATAAGGTGTTTCACAGAGAATATAACTATAAAACAATTTGGATAGGTATCACACTCCTCAGCACATAAATTCTGGGTGCTAGAAAATACAAGAATATGCAGCAAATCAAAAATGGAAAGTTCTTGCACACAATAAAACATTTAGGGCCTTATTGACTAAAGGATGAATTCACTTCGCTACAATAGAATTAGGATGCTAAGTCCTGCAGAGTGATGTTAATTCCTACAGTAAAGTGCAATGATGTCATCCTCACTATAACTGTGTCACACTGTCACACTGATGTGACACACTGATGGTTTTTTCCCTGACGAAGCTATTTCACGATAAGGCGAAACGCGTAGGACTGTTACCATCGATCTTTTTGATTGCATCGTAGATGTATTCTTGTTGTTGAGTATTTTTAATTAAAAATTTAAAACACTTTCTAGTGTTTTTACTTCTATCATTTACGGGAGAGTCTGCTGGAGAGAAAAATGGAAGGATCTTCTTGTTAGATGGTACACCGGAAGAGAATTGTTGATTTATAAAAGGCATTTTTACTATGGGCTTCTGGTAAGCGCATATTGATTGTTTGCTGTGATACCACAATACACTATAAGGTGTTTATTGTTTCCTTCTCTCACAGGACCACGATACAATTTGAGATTTTTAGTTCTCTTCATTAATTTACTGCTGGTGTTTAGTGGGCTTTATCTAATACTTTTTAGATACCCCTTTTACCGCACTATATGTGCTTTTATTGCGCTTCTCCCTAGGTAAAAGATTTACCGTTTCTTTGCTACATCTGTTTCTATGTCACCTTGTCTCTAGTTCATGTTAAGTAGAAGACTAATTTAGTTGCTGTCACCATTGTTGCTTTTGAATGGTCTCCTTATGCCCCATCGGAGCCCTGCCATCAACAACTCAAATTGCCACTCTGATGTGGCAAAGTCAAAAAGGTGAATTCAGAGCACTACACTTTGTCAAATTTGCAAATGTAACAGACTCCACCACTTGGTCAGTAGTCGAAGTACCTGTGCATGAACACGCAAAATGAGGTGGAGTGCTCCATACGATCATAACTATAGTAGTACCCCCAAATTAGATGCATATTCACTACATCAAAGAGTTTGATCAATAAGCGAATGTGGGGAAGTGCCAATAGAATGCAAATTCAGAGCTATACACAATAATTTGGTGTTTAGTTAATAAGACCCTTAATGCCTACGGTATATCAAATATACAATCACAACAATATCTGAAAAAGTTGAAGTTTCGGTTGAGTTGTCTAGGCCTTTACCAACAATGAAAATGAAATTCTTTATGTACATTTTTGAATTTTGATATACATCTAGAGAACTCATCTGAAATTTCTATTATAATTATAATGAATGAATTAGAAATATTATTAATGTGTGTTAACTGACATGGCTTCATCATAGGCAGTAATAGGAGGAATTTACACTGGCATTTGTAATTAATGCTTAATACAAAAGTGAAGGGGTTCAAAAGCTTCAATTAGAAGTGATACAATTATTGAATGAACTAATAAGAATGAATTCATGTTATCAGTTTTGTTTTTTTTTAATTCTATATTTTTGCACAAACAAAAAAAACTTTGCTAAAAATGTGATGTTAATGTTTCAGTTTCCTGCCTTTGTTCTCTAAACTTCCTGGCTACAACTTTAAGCCTAAGAGCTTGAGCATGCTCAGTAGAATCCCTGCTACAATTAGCTCTTGGTAGTCTGAACTATTTTATATTTTATGTGGAGCATTTGCTTAAATTATCTTTTTTTTTTTTTTTTGCTTAGGACCAGTTGCAGCTTTTGTAACATTCTTTACACATTACTGAAAGTCTGGGCTGGGTGAATGAAATGTCAGGGGGTTTTAAGATAGGTATAAGAATAACAAGTTAAAGGCAACAAACAAATAAAGTGTATATTAATAAAGTGCTTGTTTTTGAATACATAGAAAATGTGCCCTTAGTTGCCCTTTAAGCTGTACCTATTACACCTATTCATGGAAGCAACATTGCAAAACTTTGTTATTTTCATTTAGCATGTGCAAACTTGTCTTTAGTAGAGATAAGTGGAATATAGGTGATACCTTTTATTGGCAAACTGAATAGATGACAAATGCCAGCTTTCCACACTACTTAGCTTTCTTCTTCAAATGTACCAGGGCAGTGTGGTGGCTCAGTGGTTAGCACTGCTGCAGTGCAGCTCTGGGTTCAACTCCACCCTGGACTCCATCTGCAAGGAGTTTGTATGTTCTCCCTGCACATTTGTGAGTTTCCTCCCACAATCCAAAACCATGCTTCTCTGTGTGTGAGTGAATAGGGAAACTAGATTGTAAATTGTGTAATATAGTAGCGCTATATCGAAAATGAATAAATACAAAATACCATGCCTGTTCAGTTATCACCTGTTTTACTTGTCTATGGTTAACAATGGTGTTTGTTAAACTTGTCTTCAAAATACATGGGACAAGCCCCTTACATCTCCTCTTGGTCCTAACTTCAAAAGCAAACATATAGACTATATACTGATTACCTGTAGAGACAACGCTGGCAGGAAATTATTTCTATTGGTTAGTGGGTCTTGTCAGGTTAAAGGAAAACACTCAATTACAGGAAGGAACTATACCTGTGTTTAGTCAACTAGTCTGCAACCTAGAACCCATGAAACCATCACTCATGTTGTATTGCAAGTGTCGGACAGAAAAAGGATTGCAGATAAAAAAAAATTGTTTTTATCTTACTTTTTTATTAATATTTTATATGTATTTATGGCTTTGAGCAAAAAACAAAAGAAAATAAATCCTCCCTGATCATACAGTCACTGTAAGAATCAGTATATATTTCATTGTTTTCCAGCAGCATTAAGGTCCAACCTTTACAAAATGCATTACATCCTGTACAGATGTGAAATACCTTTTATGTACATACATACAGAGATTACAGTTCAGTTTGGCTAAACCGGTAGAGCTTTATATTACAGGAATGTGAATTGTTTATTAATCTAAGTCATATATACATTCATATATATAGATCTGTAAATATATATATATATATATGTATAGATTCAAATATAAACAGAGATATAACACCATATTGCCTATTTCCATGGGTTTTACATAGGTTAAACTAAAGATAGTATACAATCAGTTCAATTTAACAGAACAGCATTTAGATCCACTTTTTAACAAAATCCATTCATTCAGCGCTGATCAAGTTGTGTATGTAACAAAACAAGCATGTATAATTGGGTACCATGTTTAAAGGAGAACTAAAGTAAATAAAAAATAAAAAAGAACTGTTAAAATATTTACCTTATACAGAGCTGATTGATTACAGTCACAGCATGAGCTGTGCTGTAATTAGCCAGCACCCGATACTTCCTTCACAGCACTGGCTGACTGCCAGCCAACATGAAGCTCCTCCCACCTTGTTTCATCTTAGGTGAAAAAGGGCTTAAACATCATCACGCTCATTGCAGGGGCCAATGAGAACGCTCCCCACAATGAGCGTGATGATGCATGAGGCCAGGGAAGGAGAAGAAGGAGCTGCGCGCTGAGAAGGAGGCATCGGGGGAAGCGTCGGCTGCCGGCTAATTACAGCACAGCTCATGCTGTGACTGTAATCAATTGGTTCTGTATAAGGTAAGTATTTTATCCGTCCTTTTTTATTTTTTTACATTAGGTCTCCTTTAAAAGTGACAAACTGCAGTAAAGTAGCCAGTTCAAAGTATAACATTTAAAACTGCTTTAACTTTCAGAAACATTGAAAAATAACAATTTATTTGTAAATTAAGACTTATTCCTGCAAAGAAAAACAAAAATACCCCCGGAATCGACATGAATATATTTTAAATACATATGATTTAAATGATAATGTGTTTATTTAAAAGGAAAGTAACAACATAAAAATGAAATGCTTCAAATGCATTTAGTACCTCTATATTCAATTTGTGCTTTCAATAATTCTGTATTGTGTCTATAAACAGTGACATTTAGCTATTTAGTTTGGGCTTTCTAGGGGGTTAATTGAATATGAAATATCTAAAGCACATAGAAAACAATGCGAATCGAGGCATGTTTAGCAAATACAACATGGCTGCTATCATCAAATTCACTAATAATGGGGGATATTTACTAAGGTAATTAAATGGTTTTTTTGCTATTTTTGCCGATATCAAAGTTTATAAAGCCCTTTTAAACTTAACTACAAGTATTCACCTAGTTGAGGCTTTTTCTAAGTCCCCGGTGGTCTTATCAATATCAATAGTAAAGGGCTCCATTGAAAGTGATGTCACTTTTTATAAATTATTTTCAACTTTTCAGAAATTAGGGGAAAAGGAAAATGTGGTAGGAAAAAAAAATGAAAAAATTGGGGCAAAAAGGTCAAAATTACCTAAGTAAATTTTTTAAAGCGCTGGGGGGGGGGGGGCTATTCACTAAAGTCTGATTTGTTGCATATAGGTGTGAATTCACCAGCTAAAAACAGTAGCAATAGACTGCTACTGTCACAGTTGTGGTTTTATAATGAGAATTTTGTCACAGCCACAGCTATACTATGGAAAATTGTTGCAGTCGCAACTTTTAAAATTGTCGCTGTCGCAACTTTACAATAGGAGAATTGTTGCAGTTGCGGATTTACTATGGGGATCTGCTGTTTGAGAATTCGACAGTCAAATTCACACCTTAGTGAATAACTCCCCTGAATAGCAAAAAAGAAGAGGTTTTACAAACCATACATTATTTATATAGTAGGGTTAAATAATATATTCTCATTTTATTTAGTGAAAACAACATTTTTCTAAATGAATGAGAAGAAATGTAGGCTAATGCAAAGTGCTCAATAGACTCCTCATTATTTATAGGTCGGAATATCAAAATAAATGTATGGAATAATAGTTGAAAAACCTGTAATGCAAATATATTTCTAGTTTTATATATTGTTTTCTTCACCGGTAGTATGTAATTAATTAGCGTTTACTGGCGCTGTGCTTTGGGTTGCATAATTTAAATGATGACTTCATATGGTAAAAATATGAATACAAAAGTAAATACTTAACACTGTTTTTTTCTACATTCCTAAGATATCAAAAATAAATGTGTTTTTTTTTTCCCAAAATTAATTTATGAAAACAAAATCATTATTTATGCAATTTTCTGTCTCGACAAAATATTTTTTTTTTCTTTTTAGGACATATACAGTAAACAGTGTTATGTTACAATGTAACATGCAAAAGTATCATATTAAAGAAAACATACTCTTTATAAATGTACTCAATTAGCTTTTTCATGTACAGTATATTCCAGAAACCTCTATTAAATATGGTTGATAAAATATTGGGACGAAGAGCTTTTAATTATTTTTTTGATCATTTAAGAATTTTAATATACATTTTACTATTTGTGATCAGATGGGAAGCTGGCATTTTGGTTTCAACTTTATCTTATTTCTTAGATGTAATTAATGTTAAAAAGTTAAAAATAGTACAAATACACCACTGGCTTCTTATGCATAGACTGATACGTTGGCATTTTAGGATTCATTTGCAGTTTTGCTTCAATTTTGTTTATCGTTTTAATTAAATGTGGTCTCTTAAGTATTTCAAAATATAGTTTCCCTTATGATCAACAATAAATGACGAGAAATAAGATTTATTTGTAATGCTTCTTTAGGAATTTTTCAGGTATTATAATAATAAAAATTCCCAATAGTTAATATAAATGCACTTTCTGAATTCGCAGAAGCATACTGAGAATCATTTATTGCTAGCAGCTTTTCTGAGGGTGCAATACAAGGAAAATAATATATTAAATACTGTAAAAATTTGTTGATGCAATCTATCAGGTGCCTCCTATACATATTTTAATTTACAGAAGAAATAAAATGCTCATTAATCTAAGGGTTGATCCTTTATTTTTACCCTGCTCTTCAACACTGCCGACATGAGCAAGCACAGAAGCCGTATTCTGCCCTAATTATGACCTCTTGTCTAATGACCATGTTTTCAGTTTGATATTTCAGGGAACATTCTATTATTCAATAGATAGTTTTGGGCTACACTTAAAACTGTACAGTGGCAAAAAAATCCAGTTATGTCACACATAAAAAACTGCTATTTTAAGTTTTCTGGAAACTGGGAATCGGTAATTGTTTTAAAGATGAGTCTATCAAAAATTTAGATGAACATATGATATTGTTGACTATTTATATTTCTGTTCTGAATCAATTAATTGCCAAATCAGGTGGCTGATATGACATCAGTTTTACTATACACTTTTCTTGGAGAAAGCTCCATGGGATATTATGACTTAACTGCTAACGTTAGAACAACAAATCGCCAGTTATTACATAAGCCTTTGATTAATGCTGGTTAAAAGCCAGGGTTACAACTAATAATTCCTCTCCCCAGCTGCCTTACCCTTGACTTTTCTTTGTTTTACAGTAAAAACAGAGCAAGTCTTAAGCATCTTAGATGGTTACGTTTAATATACTAAGTATGTTTAGACTATAAACTAATTGCACACAAGATACCATACTTAAATGTTCTAAAGCTCAAAATATAACATTCTTCTGTCTGAATTCTGAAGATTCCCTAATAAACTAGTAAATGTAGTATCCTTAAAGGAGAAATCTAGGGGTGAGACAACTTGAGTGGTCTAATTATACTTACTGATCCAAGACTTCTGTCCTCTCCTGCTTCTTGTTATGGCAGTTATGTCTCCTCTTCTACATTGCTGTGCAAGCAAGCACAGAAGTGGTACTAGGGTCCCAATACAGCTTCTGGTCCTGAGTGCATTGGCAATGAAGAAGGAAGACAGAAAGTGGTGGGGATCACAACACTGGAACCTGTAACAGGAACTAAGAGAATGCAAGGAACAAAATAGTTAGACAGGTAAGTATAAACAAACCACCCAAGCTGTCTCGCCCCTAGATCAATAAGTGCTTTAGTTCCTTTTATTAAAACTGAACAGTTGTGCCATTATTGGTTATAAAAGCAGTACATTTTATTTTATATATGCATGCTTTTAGAGCAGGGGACATTTGTATTTCTATGCTATTATATTATATCAGACACTAAAGGGGGGAATTCACCATAGTGCGAAGTGAGCTTCAGAACCTTTGGCTCACTTCACACAGACTGTTTTGCACTCGCTGATGTCCTGCACGTGGACATCAGTGAACACTTTAAAGGGATTCCAGTCAGACTGGAATCCCTTTAAAGCATTCGCTACTGTCCGCGTGCAGGACATCAGCGAGCGAAAAAAAGTCTGTGTGAAGTGAGCCAAAGGTTCTGGAGCTCACTTCGCACTATGGTGAATTCCCCCCTAAGTTGGTTTCAATAGCCTTTATGTTATAGTATAGTAAAAATTCCAATAATGGATATGGGAAATTCAACTATGAAACTAAGTTATGCTGTGAACATTTGTCATAAAGATACCAAGTGATAACATGAAATGACAGGATTTTTTTTGAAAGGTTTTAAATAAACATGTTAAAAGTACAAGTTAATGAAAAGCTGGAAAGGATTCTGATACTCTATAAATTTAGATTCATAATAAACATTTAAAGGGGACTTAAAGTTGTTTAGCATGCTAAATGCCAGCCAGCCTGTCTGTGCTTATCTAAATAATACCACTTGGCCTGCCCTGGGGCTCTTCATTCAGCTGCCTGAGTCCTTGGTTTCACAATAAAACAAAGGACTCAAGAGCTGCTGAAAGGGCTTTAGACCACACCTTCTTCTGTGTCTTAGGCACAACTACTCGCTATGTATGTGTGGGCTGTGCTGAGTAGCTTAAATACAGGCTCATGAGTTATGCTGGGTGAAAGTGTGTATGGGGGGCACAGCTCATTCCTTTTAACTGTGGTGCTGGAGTCCTTCATTTCAACATGAATCCAAAGGTCCCAAGGCACACAAAATGGCCTTATTTTGCTAAAGTAAAAAGGAAACCTAATGCTTAATCCCCCATTTAAACTCTTACAAATATGTCATTGCAAATGTACAGCTTTCATACTCTAAATCCAAAAAATAAATCAAAGCAGTTATCTACAGTATGATTAATAAAGACAAACTTAAAGTATATGATATGTTTAAATTATTGAAAAAGACACAACAGTCTACCCAAAAAATGTATTAATCAGAACTGGAGTAAAGTAAATCTAAGCTTACATAAGAAACTCAAATGACAACACTTTTTTTTATTTTGTAATCAGTCTTTGCACTGAATTCAATAATAATTCAATACACTGATTTCAATACCTTATTCTACTGCACAACCCTTTGCCAGACATTTTTCAAAATACTTTTGTCATCTCAGGCCCTTTATTGACATCATAAAAAAAGAAAAACAAAAAGACTCTCCAGCACTCCAGCATATAAAATCAATTTCTGTGATTCTTTATTGTGACCCCATGGTCAAAATATTAAAAACAATGTACTCATTATATAAGGCCAATTGATTTTATACGCTGGAGTGCTGGAGAGTCTTTTTGTTTTTCATGCTGACAACAGATACGTCTTCCTTTCTCCTGGCACCCGAAATACAAAGTGGTAAGGGATTGTTAGCAGCCTATTTTTTTGTTTGATCATAAAAAAAGAAAGCAAAAAAATATACTTAAAGGTATAATAAATTATATTTCACAATGTATTTTATGATATATATGTAATCTTTTCTACATTTTCCCTTACGTTTTAATGGTCCATTGCACAAATATATTTCAATTTATTTAAAAACAAATATTTCAATTTTGTAACCTAAAAATGTCTTTGTTGAGAAAAAGTAGCATTATAATAAAGATTTAAAATATTCCTATTTAAACATCAACATTTAATTCTGTATGGATGTGAAAATATTTCAATTAAATTAAACATAACTTATAAAAGACCTATTATAAAGTCATTTGGATCCTAACAGCCTCCAATAAATGAGAAGTCAATTTACAGGGGGATTTTAAGTGATACATGCGTCAAGGGGAAAAATTTCCCTTTTTTTGGTGTTTTGCAGTCATTTGGAAATTATTCTTGCATAGGAAGGAATGTTTTTTTCCATTTGGAAATTGGTAGAAATCAAAATTTTGATAAATCTTGTTAAAAAAAAACGTAAAAAAATAAATGCAGTGCAATAAAAAGTGTGGCAAAAAATATAGAGAATTTAATGGAAAAATGACATCTAATTAGGAAAAATAGTTTGACTTGTTTCACTACTTGATCATTTCCTCCCTAAATATTGTCACAAATAGGAAAAATTGTTTAGTAAAAGTTCTTTTGAAATTAAGAAGCAGATTTAGGGTAATTTGCAGAGGGAAATTATTGGGTTTCTAAGTCAGCACACAATTAATTTCAGTAGAAAAAAAAAAAGACTGGTGTTGGATGCTGAATTCAAGTCTCCTCTATCTGTCCATGAATTATTTTAAAGGACAATTATTTTAAAATAAAACATAAAATATGTATTGATAATTATACTTTTACATTGCATCCCATATTACTTCAATAATCTTGTCTCTTTGCTTATGTGATTTGTACTTTGGAATGTACTTAGTAGTAAGTCAGCTATAGTGGGATAATTAATGTAATATATATATTATATATATATATACTGCAAATATTTTTCTGTAAATATCAATCAATTCTCATTATTTGAAACTAGGATTACATATTAAATCAAATTCGAAATGATAGGTCCCTCATAAACAGGATGGTACAACGTCATATTTTCTAAGCAAAAACAAGCAATTTCAGATTCCATGAAATAATCTTAAGATGTATGGAATCGCACAAACCCTAATTAAAAATCTATGGATATTAAAAGGTTGCAGGTAGGGACCTTTATGTGCAGACACAAGCTAATCAGCTTGCAACTAAATTTACACTAAAATGAAATTTAATAAACAGGAAAAATCCTGATTGAATCTTTTTGAGTTTATCCCAAGTACACCTTGGCTGTTTGGTAAAAATCGCTTGATATTTTCGATCAATATTTACCGACCAAACCTTTTCAATCAAGTTTTTCTATCTAATTTTTCAATGGAAAGGTAGCCATACTCCACATAAATTACATCCCTGCTAGATTGTGATTTAAGGGATCTGATTGGAGGAGCTATAATATCAATCATTATTTAGCCCCACCCACCCGACGCTTAAGAAAAAAAAGTCAGGCTGGCAGGGAAGATGACAGAGAGAAACGCTGTATAAAGGTACATTTTTTAAAATACATATATATCTACAAAACATTTATTTCATTTGTATAACCTAAATTAGTATTAGTTTTGAGGTGACAGGTGCACTTCAAATAATTTGTTTTCACTACTGAAACATGCAAGTCATGCCATATCATACTATGATATCCTCAGATGTCATCTAACTAGAGTCACTTTACTAGAACAATCTTTTTTTTGTCATTAGACTTTTGTAAATGGAATGTGGACCTTCACAGTTAATTCAAAGCCACAGGTGTATCAGCATAATGAATCTATTACATCAAATAAAACAGCACCATTTCAACCAAATGCAATAGTAAAATTATTTTATTTAAAACAAATCTTAAAGTAAATGAACGGGTGCAACTTTGCTAGGTTGACACCAATAAGGTTCCCTGAAAATACAGTAATGTGGATTGCAAACTTGATTTTAGGTTATTTATTTTGCAGAAGGGCAAAGAAGAAGCTTCATTTGATGCTGTGTTTTTGACTGCTGATGCTGCTATTGGTTAGAAGCTGGGAGGGCTGGAAATCCCCATCATCCAAAAGAAAAAGTCTGTTTGCACTGATCTCTCGGAATTCAGAACTGCAGGGCAAATCCAGGTATGACAGCGACCATTATCGTAATTACCAGGAGTTGCAGTGAGCACTCAATATTGGTGGATATTTACTAAGATCATTTGCAGCTTTCGCCCTTTTTTTCGACTGTTTTTCAACAATATCAAAATGTATCAAGCCCAATATTACTTTTTTTTTATTTTACTAATACAAGTATTTGCCTGGTTGAGTGTGGCAAAAACACATTATTCCTTATGGAGATGGGGCACCACATTTTTTTTTTCTAAGTCCCTGGTGGAAAAATCTATGATATCAATATTAAAGGGCTCCATTGAAAGTAATGTAAATGTATCAATAAATATTAACGCATCAATATTTATCAATTATTTTCGACTTTTCATAAATTAGGGGAAAAAGGAAAATTCGACTAAAAAAAAAAAAGGGAAATAAATCAGAAGAAAATGGTCAAAATGACCTTAGTAAATAATATATGTATAACTTTTGCAGTAAAGTAAATCTGAAAAGACCAAACATTATGCCTTTAAAGGACCAGTAAAACCGGAAATGAAAAAGCATTTATTTAGAATGGCGCAGTAGTTATTTCCACACAGTAAACATTTTATGTTTGAAGTTCAATTCCTAGTTTGCATTGCTTTTGTGTTTGTTTTTCCTCTTTAAACAAAGCCCGCACTATGTGTTGTTGATTCTATGGAAGTTAAATACATATTCATGCCAGAAGAAAGGTCAACAGATAAAAGAAGGGTGTCTAAACAAAAACAATAAAAAAAAAAAAAAAATCACAGAAATCTGGAATTCCGCTTCCAATATTATATTTATATATGTACAGCATAATGGAAAATTTGTTTTCAGGTGTTACTGGCCCTTTAAGGAAATGGTTATTATATGTCTGTAGTGGATGTCAATTTTGAGCAGATATTGCTCCCCCACTCACCCCAAAAAGCTGCAGGTATCAGCTGTGGTATTTTATCTAAGCAGCAGATTCAAGAACTGAACCGTAAAATATTTTAGCCTGGAACATTCAATTATATGCAAAGAGACTGCTGTAAAGGCTTAAATGTAGAGTAGCTCTGTAAGTCTATTGGTCAATGCCTGTGAAATTGCCACACCCACAACTCCATATCATTCCATACTAAAGGCACTGCACATACTCAGTGTCCCTGAGTACACTGGTTCCTCCAGGAAGCATTACCACATTGTACCTTTGTAAAGTAATGATCTAGTCTGTTTATTTTGTGTGGCGATGGAGTTTAACACAACAAATACGTTACATGGTATCCATACACCCTGCACATTTTAAAGTTTTTCTTTAGAGCCTTGATCTGGTAACGCAATCCCCATAAAGTCAATATTTATAGGCAGGGCCTATAGGACATTGTCTTGGTCAATGGAAAAAGAGGTAGCGGATCTTTCAGAATGAAAGTGAAGACTTACTGCATTCCATAGAGTATCTTTATCACACAAACATCTTGAGGAAACCCCTACATCAAATGCAAGGTTTTCCCCTGAAACTTTTGCTACTGTGAGTTAAAGGTGCACTATGGAATGTATAAAACATTAATTTGCATTCTGAAGGATGCAAATTTAAGCATTTGCATAAGGTTGTGCTGTTGCCCTAATAAGAAGAACCTAGAGCGCTGGAAGAGAAGAAAAGAAGATGGTGCTTTATTGAAGCTGGAGGCAACACTGGAGCTGAGGAGGTGATTGATTAAAATATTCTGTGCAATAAAATAAAACATTATTCACCTCTGTTGCATGTTAACTTACGTTGCTGTATGGAGCTCCGTTGCTTTTATATAATAATCAGGCTGTTTAATGAATAAAACATGGTTATATAAAGCATCGAGTTCCATCACAAAATAAAATATGACTAGATCATCACTTTAGCTAACTGCACCTTATACCTTGCAGGATAGCATAGTAAAAACACATATCACTAAAGCACTGCACTCAAGTGCACTGGGTAATGGGAGATGTGCTTAGCTTCATCTATAAATGTGGTTAAAAACAAACAAGCTGCCACTCTTCATACATGCAAACATTTCCATCTAAAGAAGGGGGACTTATAAAAACTGAAGCAAAGTTGTACTGGAATATATATATATATATATATATATATATATATATATATATATATATATATATTTATAAACAGTGCCCTTTCTTATAATAAATTGTGGATACTGTCAGTATGTTGTCAATAAAGTAGAGAAAGATATTTATGGAGGCATTGTCTCCTCTTGACATTACTTTGTTAGAATACATCTGTTCATGATGATTTCACTACAATACTCCACTACTACAACACTGACAATTCTCCAAAAAAATCCTCTGTGACAATTTACAACTCACCCATTCACAAATGCAAAAGGCTGTTAAGTTAATATGCGCAAATGATATTGCTACGCTAAAGGGAAATTGTTGCGTAGTGTGACAAATTCACTTAAGGAGGCAAATTCACTCTTTTATCCCAACACGGCAATATGTGGAGTCATCATTCTCTGGTAAGTCCTTTGTTTTATTACACAGGAAGCAATAGCTAATGTTCCATAAGTATCTAAATAGTTTCATTTATAAAAGTAAAGGCACAAAAATGGGTGTCTATAACCATTAACACAGTACACCAATTAGAACAGAAGTCTAATTAATGTAGTGAAAAATGATTTATGTCAGGGGATATTCCATTTAAGTCAACAGCAGCAGGCACAGCTTTATTAATAGCAGTAGTTCTTTGTATTGATTACACAACTATATTTTTTTTATTTTTAATGTTGTTTAGTAAATGCCCTTACAAAATATCCTCTGGAAAAGTTTTCATATTAATGTAAGCCATTTATACATTCCATAAATTGAAACATTTTCAGAAATAAGTTTCTTAAGAGTATCCCCCCATTTAAAAAAAGAAACAAAATAATGAAACGTTATATGTGATTTAGAACATACCTAATAATCAGTTATGCTTTTGTTGAGGATTTTGTAATGAATGGCTGATAATGGTTTTTCATTTCCAACAATCTATTTAACTTCTTGACCTTCATTATTTTTGGACTAATTTAAAGGTACCCTCACTCGCCAAAACACTTTCCATGTCAATCAATAATGTATACTTAATTTCTAATTTTGTTAAAAAAAAAAATCACATTTATTCTTTCATACCATAAAGCTCTTGTCCTATTTGCTTTACCCCTAGTTGCTTAATACAGTATATACAGCTTTAAAATATAGTTATCCAGTAAAAGTGATCTAATCACCAAGGCTTATTTTGCAGAAATGAAGATATGAAATTAAAGTATGTACACCCAGTGATTTTCAGCACAAATTCTGGTGACAGAGATGAATAAATATTCAGATTGACAATTTAGGCACAAATGATCACTAATAAACTTCCTTGGTGCAGAAGTTTTCTACATCACAAGACTAGATTAATGGCTAAATGTGAAATCTGGTGTTCACAAAACAGTTTGATTGATATTGCCTCCCCTTTTTTTTAGTGCCCAACCCTATGTTTTAAAAAGTACAAATACATTTATTAAATCTCATAGCTATTGGCTAAGCTTTTTTTTGTTTTTTGTTTTTTACTACATGCCTTAGGAGAAACTGATCCTACAAGTTAAACACAGAGCAAACCGCGTGCTTTGTGGAACAAATGGATATTTTTTTTCAATGGTCGTCAAATACACTTCTAAAATGAGAATACGGTGGAAAAATGAAGTGAAGATTAAATCAAGACTCACAAATAACCTCACAAATGTTAGGAATTCATAACCAGTTGGTTACATAGACAATGTTTATAACATATGTTAAAAAGTGCTATAACTGTTTAATCCCCCACCTTAGTTGACCCAATTTTTTTACTTAATAGAAACCATGCAGTAGATATCAGTTTTGATTATGGGAAATAAAAATATGCCTTGGTCGTAGAGAAAATAAAGGCAAGCAGTCAGCAAATTGAGTTTGCATACTAAGAGGAGAATACTGTACACACAGTGGGCATGCTGTTTGTTGCTACAGGTGATCTTGCAGTTCGAGAAGCTGTCAAAATGTCATTAGTTATTTAAATGCATTGTAGACATGGACTAACCTTGACCACATACAGATGAACAGGATCTAAATCAAGCAGCATTTTGATGACAAAATTCAATCATGAGGAGGAATTGCGATGACACAATACATCAAAATAATCAAATCAATAAAGCTCAGCACTTGTTTTTGTTCTATTTGATGCTGTCATTTATAATATCTGAATATTGGTCCCTTAAAACAGGCTATCCATTGGGTGGTAATTAATATACAAACCTTCTTCTTTTGTTTATTTTGTGATTGTGGTTGTCTGGGAAAGCAGAAATGAATTACTTAAATGTTATTTGAAAAATACAAAATTGTTCTTAAATGTTTCAAATAAAGAAAGACACACTTACTTCTATGAATTTATAACCATGGAGATTTTAGTGCTAAACAATTTTTAGATTTTGCTGTTTTTTTTTTTAAATATATCTTTACATTCGTTATGTACGTCAGAGTAATCTAAAACGTTTCTTCATAATAGATACTACAAATCTATAGGTTAAAAGAGTTTTTGGAATCATTTCCTTTTTTTGTTACAGTGCTATCTGTATATACAGACAAAAGTCATCATAAATTTGAAGCATATTTTGGCTTGTCTGTGTCTGTTTCTGTACTGGGTACTGCGGTGGAATCCTTGCTAGCAGAAGGAGGAGGAAGCTGTGTTGAGGTTCCAGCTCTCACTGGAGGCAATGATCCTGAAGACATCTGTCGAAAAAGAGCAACTCTTTGAGGGACATTGCTCTTGCTTGCGGACTGAGTTCCTGTAGCCTGTACATTTGGTATGGGTTGTGGGAGTGAAGCCAGTGATTCTCCTACAGTCGGATGTGGTTTAGCTACTAAAGTAGGTATTTCATGTGGTAGAGAAGGCTGTGAGGCAGAAAGAGGCCTAACTTCTCGTGTGAGGTTAGAGTTCGGAAGAGCTTGAGTGCTCTTATGAACTTCATTAGCTTGGGTAGAGCCAGCTGCCTGCTGTTGTTGCTGCATTAAAGAAAGCTGTGATGCTGTAGGAGAGCTATAATGGAAAGTTCGACATGCCAATGGACTCTGTACTGATGGACTACAAGCTGCAGCAGTAAAGGAAGAAGGTGAAAACATAGCAGCTTGTTGTGGTGTCTGTGGGCTGGGTGTTGGTGATTGCAGATTTCCATGAGATAAACTGTTTGCGGTATAAACAGGTGGAGAATGAGTCCTTATTCTCAAGGATGATCTGGTGCTAGAATTAAGAGCTGGAAATTGTTGGTAGCTAACTGAGGGATGCCCTTCCACCATCTCCCTGTCCTGGTTCACAATCTGCTTCAGTATCTCGCTGTCCTGGTTGTTGAATATTCCCGTGTTCAGGTCCTTTTGGAATCTTTGCTGAAGAATTGAGTTCTTCTTCCCTGTTTGGAAAGCATTTTTAAGATGAAATAAAAAAAAAATATTAAAAATGACACTTTATAAATATAAATAGAAGGCATTGTGCACTTTTAACTCTAAAACTTACAGTTCACCATTTGAAGTTATAAGCTTTTTTTTTCGCTTATTGATTAATTTTTAATCTAAAAGCTGTTGTTTTTTTTTCATTCTACATAGTGGTTTATTCATTATAACGATGTTTAAACAGAGAAACTAGTACAGAAAATACCACTCAGGCACTAAGGGGCATGTTTGTCAAGCTGTTAAATGGATGAAGATGGAATGGATTCTCTCATTTTTGGCAGAAACAAATACGTATTGTGGTAATGAAAACAAAAATTTTAATTTATTGGGGGTTTTTTTTGCAGCAAAACAAGCATTTTTAAAGAGACTTTATACAGTTTTACTACAGAAAAAAACATAGTTTGTGTCAGACTTATCCAGTTTTGGTGCAAAAACAGGCAAACATCTTTGAAGAAATTGTAATATTTTTTGTGTTTCTACCAAAGTAAGCAAAATGTGTTCCCATTTTCTGAGCTTGATAAATACGCCCCATAAATTATTTAGATTGTGATGCATAGTGACCCATGTAACATTTAGGGTTGGTATATCTGGGATAAAATCAAATATCAGTCAGTCTTGTTCAGAATCTTAAAGTGGACCTGTCACCTCAAAACTCGAATACTAAATTACGTTCTACTAATTAAATAAACGTTTTTGTAAATATGCTTTTATTTTAAAAAAATGCACCTTTATACAGCGTTTCTCTCTGTCATCTTCTCTGTTAGCCTGAGTTTACTTTCTCAAATCAGGTTGGGCAGGGCTAAAAGGATGACAGACATTAAAGTTGCCTCAGATCCCTTAAATCACGTACATCTGAATGGAGGAGCTATAATGTCAATCATCATTTAGCCCCGCCAAATCCGACTTGAGAAAGAAAAGTCAGGCTGACAGGGAAAATGACAGTGAGAAACGCTTTATAAAGGTAAATATTTTTAAATACATACATATTTAAAAATGTATTTAATTAGTAGATCCTAATTTGGTATTCGAGTTTTAAGATGACAGGTCCACTTTAATATTCTTACCACTGTTAATGTCAAGGCTGGCTAGAGTATTTTACTAGGAACACATTTACACTATAAGATTCTAAAATGTTTACATAGACGCACATGTAGATGCTTGCATGGCAACAAAACTAATTAAACATTATTTGGGGGTTAATAATTTCAGTCTTTTACACTAAAGAAAAAATAAGCCAAGAAGCTAAGTCTGATGTACCACTGGAATAAACTACACCACTATAATTTATATACTCTGTTAGTGCAATGTTTACTATGTGTAAGATACAGTACATGGAAATTGCCTTTGTGGTATCGATACATATACTTAGACATAAAACACTTATTGGAAATACCAATGAGCGGAATGGATATTTGACTTCTGCATGTATTATAACATTCTATATTGACTATATTTTACTATATGTCATTATTTATTCTGCTAATACTATTTGCAAAAACGTAATTTACATTTATATTTGGCAAATGTATTTATTATGCAGTTGCTACTGCAAGCTTAACTGTTCATTTAAACTGTTTAGATATTGGTGTTACAAAATTTATTTTTTATGTCTTTTGTGCAACTATTGATTGTGGTATTTGTTATATCTGCTTAGTAACACAAGCATTAATACCTTAATACAAGCCTATCTGACTTTATTCATAAGCAGGGAGGTACTGTATATGTAAGACCCTGCATGCATTTAAATATAATTTACTGCTTAAAAATATGTACTTCAATTGAATGGATTTAAAAATGTATTGAAAAAATGTTTATAATCCCCTTATTTTTAAAGTATTTTGAATTCAAGCTCTATAAATAAAAGGAAAGCGAAAAAAGTAAAAGTAATAAAGTCACAACTGCGACAATATTTTCATTATAAAGACGTGACTGTGACAGTAACAGCCTATTGCAACTGTCTTTATCTGGCAAATTCACACCTATATGCAACAATTCGAACTTTAGTGAATAACCCCCCAATCTAGCGATAATTACCATTTTAGCAAAAAATGTGTGATGACTTTAATCAGAGAACTTTTTGATTAAAGAAATACTAAAGCTTTGTTTCTTTTAGAGGTGATATTTAAGAGGGAAGGGGAGGAGTAAATATTTACCAGTAGGACTTTTATAATCCAATGCTGCCTTCTGCTCAGTATAAATCCTGGTCTTCACAAGTGCTGCGATCTTCTTCACTTCCTGTTCCTGTGTGTTTCTATGAATTGAGCAATTGCAGTAGTGGTTTTCTGATATAAAACTGCTACTGCACTTGCTCAATTTACCAAAATGAACAGGAACAGAAAGAAAGTGAAGAGGATTGCAGTGCCTTCAAAAAGAGAAGAAATTGTCAGGTTACAGAAAGCAGGAGGCAGCAGTAGAGCATAAAAGACCAATCAATAAGTATTTCCACCTTAAGAATCACCCCTAGAAGAAATGATTCTTTAGTACTCCTTTAAAGCAACTAAAAGTAAAACATTTAAAAATGCCCCAGAACTGAAGAGGTAACAGAAATGTTTACATATTTAAAATTATTACAGTACAATGACTTCACTTTACAAAAAATCTGATATTGCTAAAATGCCATCTGTTATTCTGAAATTCAGCAATACCACCTTCATGAATCACAAATTATGAATATCACAAATGCACACAGATGAAGCATTCGATACTGAATAGCCTGGCATACACCCTATATCACAGCTTTTACAGTTGTAATGAATGGTGCACTCTATATATCTAATGCATGAATACATTTGTCTCCATCTGTATTTCTATTGGATAAGAATATGTCGCCAACCCTAAAATAAAAGTGGAACTGAAAAATCCCTACTGGCAAATACCAGTCCAAGCTTAATAGGAGCTGAGACTTGTCACTGTGTGTAATTAACTGTGAAACTGCCATGAATATCTGAGTATAATTTTAACTGACTCAACACCACATAAAAGAAAATGGGACAATGAAAAACTGTGTACATTATGCGCGACGTTACATTTAATTCATTATTAAGGCACATCATCTTGTTTGCCCCAAATGTTTCTTTTTTGCTTTAACACAAAAAAAAAAATCTGTTTTATTTTGGCTCCAAAATAAGATTCAGAATCCCTGAAAAATGAATATTTTCATTATTTCTAATCATGGCTTCCAGACTTTGAAATGCACTACAGATATTACAAATTTCACCAGTTTTGTACAAGTAGAGTCCACCAAGTCGGATATAGTTAAAAAAAAAATTCAGTGAAATTACAATTCAAGACTTTCATTCATTTTCTTTTTTAAATAAATAAAATTCACTACAATGACAAAAACAGTTTGGATATGTGACAAACATTAAAATACCCCTTCCCCTCTTTAATAAATGGACATCAATATTGTTTTGTAGCAATTTAAAAAAGGGTAAAACACAGCAAAGTATAGCAGACCCTTTACAGATACACACCACATAATGTGGGTTTGCTACTACATTATAGTTGTAACACAGAGATGCTGTTAAAGTAGCTTTAATATATTAGATATACTATATATATTTAATGAAATGTTTCAGATCTCACCTTTATGATACCACTAACAAAACAATATTCCAACACACTATAAAAGCCTTTAATTTGAATGATTATATGGAGATCAGTTATGTAAAAGTGATGCTATAATGAATCGGATCAAAAAATGCATTTAGTTAAAACACCGATAATGAATGGATGGCTCAAACTATATAAGGATGGCCACTTCCTGCCAAGCTTTAGTAAAAAAGCAGTTTCATGCAATGCGTCGTATGATGCCTCAGCTGTCTCTGCTTTATGATGTAAGCAACGGTGCAGATTTCCTCAGTGGCGGAAGAGAACGGACAAAACCAGGAATTTCTGCATGATGCAGTTTGTAATGCATTTTTACATGATGACCCATGCTATCTGTAACATGTTATATAAACACCCACCTTTGTAAATTCCGAGGTGGAGAATCAAGCAAAGGCAAACTTTAAAAGAAAGTTATATAGCAACGTGGACTCAATCTGATCAATCTCTTTATGTCTTTTTACCTAAGCAGGCTTTAGACTTGTAACTTTAAAAAAATGAAAATGGCTGAATGCATTTGTAGTTACCATATATTCAGTCAGTGAATTCCAAAAATCCTAAATTGTGTCTTTAAAGTTTGAAATTCAGCTATTTAGCTTTAAAAATTGGGCTTCTGGGGCACACTTCCTGTATTTGTATTACCTGAAGGACCATGGGAAAACAACGAGACTGGGTGAGGTCTGTACATCAAACCTGGCTGCTATCAGTAAAACTAAAAGACATGCATTCATGAATTTAACTTCAAAGATATCAAGTGCTGTATTTCAATAACTGCCATGTCAATCCATTTAAACATGAGATAAAAAGGTAATGTTATTCATTTTATTGACAGATATGGTTAATTGTTTTAACCAGGGGGGCTGTCAGGACAGTGTATTTTAATGTCAATGTTTATGAGAACTGGGCTGCATTCCAATCAGTGACTTATTTTCTGTAAGACTGAAAGATTGAAATGGTTCAATAAGAAAATACTTTTACTAGGCACTAAAAGAAAGCATTATATATCTGTGAACCTTAACTTTTCATTAAAAAAAAACACAACATCAAATATATTTGAGTGCCATTGCCTATATTTAGTCTTTGCCTTTAAAAATAGATTAGATGATTATTTGTCCAACCAGACAAAAAATGAAGTACACTCCTTTTAGGCATTGGATTAAACTAGAATTTAGTTTGATTTCTCCATTGATGAAAGGTGAAAAGACTTTTTCTTTGAGGCAAACTGCAGCTGGCTTCTCCTAGATTTGTTCACCTTCAACAGGATCAATAGAGGTCAGCTAGGAATGTAAAAGTGCTCTTTATTAAAGTAAGTAAACCCTATTTATAAAGGTTGCCCCATTAAAGTATTCTAAAGTGGAAAAACGATTAATAAAATCCTCACTCACTTCTTCACTCTGCAGCACTTGTTATCTCTCTCTAACAGTTCACTGCCCTAACTGCATGCATTTCCTTTAGTATAGGAATCCATGCCCCTTTTGTGTAGGAAGCCACACCCCCTCCCCTCTCAAACACTCTGTTCAACAAAATGACAGAATCTCTGTTGGCTTTTTAATGCTGCAGGGCCTGTCTCAGATTACTTACATGCACGAGCACACAGCATCACTGTGCGACCTCACTGTGGGGGGGGCTTCTCGGCACTATACAAGAAATGCCTTTACATAGATTTGCTGCAGGAGCAGGGCTGCTTGATTAAGAGGTGAGAACTCAAAAACCCATTTTCGTTTTTACTTTTCAGTGTTTAAGTTTATGTTTATACATTAAAAATAAATATTATTATAGGTTGGTCAATAACTTTACTTACACTTTAAGTGCAACTGTGGCCTCCATTTTATTTACAGAAACAGGTATTCTCTGTAATATTTAATAAAGCAGCCTTTCTAGCGGCAACTATCTCATCAACATATTTAATGGGAAAACAAATTAATAATAAGTAAAATTCTATTTTCAATTTAGTGGTAAAAGATAAAAGAAACATTAACAAACATATGCAAAAATGAAATGTTAACTAATTATCTTATTCCCTACTTTATAAGTTCCTAGGAAACTGGCTACTATGGTAAGGGACTTAATAAATATATTAAGATTATATAAGATCTCAACATGCCAATGTCAATATATGATAAGGCCATTTCAAAGATGTTCCCTTCTGCGGACTGCAACAATATAAAGCTTATTTTCCTGTCATTTCACTGTCATCAAGCTTATCTCTAAACATGTACAATAAAGAAGATTAAAGATGAGTTCCAAGATATGCTATCCCATATATGTCAACTTATGTGTCAACAATGTTTTTCAATTGGTCTGTTTTCTAGTTGATAAATCCCACAGAGTGTATGTTATGGAATGCTGAACTGAATTGCCTGTATGTTTTATTAGAGAGTGGAATGACCTACTGTGACATTTTTCTAGATAAATGTTTGTTTCTGTGGAATATTTTATCGATTCAGTGAGCTATGCCAAGGGTTGGAAATAATGTTCAACTACATTTATATTACATGGTCATAAGTTGGGCATATGTTCTATGACGATCAAACCAAATACTAAACACAGCTGAACAAGAGAATAAAATTCATGTATAATTTGTGCTTTCAAAATGTCTAATGGTTGGAAAATGGGTCAACAAATTGCATGCCCTTAGTACCACCCGCCACAGATTAGAGCAATGCAAAATCCCCTGTAATCAGTGATTGGTATCCAGTAGAGAAGTTACCCAACCATTTCCACACACCAAAGGGAAATGGATTTAGGTAACTGCTAAGGTAACTGTAATACTGCTTCAATGCCAATGGTACATGTGTACAGCAGTTAGAAAAGACATACTTCAGTGTAAATAACTTCAAATTTGTACAATATTTGTTGATAATTTCTAGGGCATTATTAGATATCATCTTAAAATAGATCTATTCATCATGGGATAGCTTTGAGGATAACTGTAACAAGTTTTCTGTCCATCTCCCATGCTGCATGGATTTTCTTTTAAATGATGGCAACTCACATGCCTCAAGCAACAGTCTGAGGTATCAGTTAGAACAGCACCAAGGATTGGTCATTGTTATAATGAGGAGGAAATATCTGTCCTCATGAAATTACTAACACTAACTAATAAATCAGATTTGAACCAGCCATTTGGTGGGATAACTGGGATCATTAACAGTCTAATATTTAAAATTTGCATTGCAGTAACAGCAAAAGATCCCAGGTTTGACTTTGCCAATCTAAGTGGCTAGATCCATTTTGCATTTCATACACTTTGGCTGCCTGCAACCAGATCAAAATATGTAATATACAATGAATACATTTAAAGCTGGTTAACAACAACATTTTTATCAGTTAGTTCTACTAATTGTTAAATAATATGCAGAAAATGACAATGCAGAAACATTTTATTTAATAAAAAGTCTGGAAGTTCTTTTTCAGATGTACAAACTCCAAAATCAGAAAAGTTGGCACATTGTGTAAATCGTAAATAAAAACAGAA
>WMED01000601.1:9997-33283 GCA_019650415.1 Pipa parva
TATATATACCTACACATCCACTGCAGTTAAAATGTGAGGGACATTTCATTTTCAATCTATCATCTTCATGTTCCAGTCAATATAGCCTTTACACCTAATAGCATGGTAAGGTATGAAAGCAGAAATAAAGATTAACTTGAGCATGGCACAGGTAAGTATTATTGACCTTAGATGTCCCTAGAAAGAGTTTACCATGCCATTTTATTTATTCAAATGTTGACATCAAGGATATTTCAACTGAAATTCCAAAGGAGAATTCCATCCAATCAATGTTCATCAGACTTTGTATCACCTATGCCCTGTCCTTTTCTGCCAAGGGAAACAAAGTAATGCAAGTCCACTACATACATATTCCCTCCTAGATAATAATGATAGAGCTTCTGGGTTTCAATTGCTAAAATCTAACTTGCGCAATCTTGTTTAAGTGTCATGATGATTGCCATAAATTAACTTGATGTATCATTTTGCTTACTACGATGTTTATGTCAAAACAATTAGCATTACAAGTGTCAGCCAACTCCTACTATGTTTGCAGATTATAAAAGCAATGCTAATTTTCATTTTGTTATTAATTCTGAACAGTCTGCTTAGTGTACTATCTTGCCATCTACATCAAACAAACAGGCTGAACCACCCATGAATTTAAATGACAAAATGTTAATGCACCAGCTAGCAAAAAGTGTCTTTATAAACAAAAGAGTTCTCTATATATCTGTATTTCTGCTGACGTTCGATCATTCGTTTTCCCCAATTTACATGTAAGTGGCAGTTACATTTTGAGAATGATTTATTATTATCAGATATTTATTAAAAAAAATACAAGAAACGATATATTCCACAGCTGAGTACAACTGAGAGTCAAGCAAATAGAATGTGAAGACAAAAAAGGATGACTTGCAATCTAAACACAATTCTGGATACAAAGAAATATATTGCAGGCGAAAACAGTATTTTGGAACCAGAAGGTTCCAAAGCTCATAGGGACAGCAGGTATATTGGTGCAACAACAAAAAGTTCTCACCCTATTCTTAAGGATCATTTTTAATATTTTTATATTTTTTATAAAAAGCAAAATGTCCTACTGCACATCTAGACTGTAAACTCTACTGGGCAGGGACCTCCAACCTCTTGTGCTAACCTCAACATAGCACTTAAAGTGATGTATCCTTGTGATCTTAAACTGTATTGTTTAATGCAAATTTTCCCATGTCTGTATTTTATTTTTATTCTGAACTGTACAGCGCTGCATATGTTTGTGGCACATTATAAATAAAATTATACATGCATACATACATATGCATAATAATGCCAGCCTCATAGCCAAGAAGGAGGCAAACTGGAAAGAGAGACTCCACCAATAAGGGACAATGAGGAAAGCACTGAAGAAGATAGAGTGGTGGGCATCAGTAAGAAGGAAATTATTAGAGATTATTATTAGAGGATACTTAGAGATTATTAGGAAAGATATTAAGGAGAAAGAGATTATGTGGCAAGAGGAGAGAAGTTATCATTGAAAGAGACAGGTTGGGGACTAACTAGCTTTACATTGATACCATCTGGGGTTTCTAAACTGCCTTTCAAGTGTCTTGTCTGTCCTTGTCTCAGTCTGTTTTGTGTGCCTGTTTCACAGTTTAGCAATATTATAAGACAGAGATGAGCCATGGAATTGATATCTAGGCAAATATATTGAATATAAAGTTGAATAGACATAATACGCAAAGGAAAAAATCTTTCTGCTGTACTTTACAATACACAACAATATGTGTGTACAGTACCTGTATGTGTCCATAGTCAAGAAAAGCCAACCAACCAACTAAATGTCCATAGGTGAGTTATTATGGGCATAGAAATGCAGTATTGGGATGCCCACTACCGTGTGTGCTCTTTCCCCTTCTAATACTAAGGGAGTTATTCACTAAAGTCCAAATTGTTGCATATAGGTGCAAATTCGCCAGATAAAGACAGTCGCAATAGGCTGCTCCTGTCGCAATCGCGTCTTTATAATAATAATATTGTCACAGTCGCGACTTTATTATGGGAAAATTGTCCCAATATTAACATTCAAAATTTGTCATGACTTTACAATAGGGAAATTGTAGCAGATTTGCTATGGGAATCCGCTGTTTGAGAATTCGACAGTCGAATTAGTACCTTAGTGAATAACCCCCTAAATCCCCTTGTGAGACCCCCTGCCCTTTTACTATTGGGGTAACAGTAAGTTAGTAAAATACAACATGGCCATAACTTTCCTGTCTTCTCAATTTACCTAAAGATGACTCAGCTGCATCTTTTCCTCTTTCAGTTAAGCTCTTCATCTGTTCTTTTAATATCTCTTATTATGGATTTGGCTCCCTCTGCTTGTTTTCTGTAATATCTCCTTTTGTATGTTTGTCTCTGTATTTTCTTTAATCCTTTTTGTTTCTACTGTATCTGTAACAAGCCCAGAGAGCATGTATTGTCTCATAAAGAGCTTTGTTCCCTTAACTACTATAGATCCCCCTAGATAGTTCCTCTTGCCATCGACTCTACTCAGCTCTTTCCGCACCACAAGCTACTAGTAACATGAAAATGGCATTGCTTCTAAACTGTAAAGCTAAGCCTACACTCTGTTGTGTTTTTATCTCATGTAGGTAAAATCACACCAAATCCCAATGGGACTGCAACGAAACACAAACCATTACACTCTACAGGCACCACCTGTGACAAGAGAAGGCTTATAGAGTATAAAAGTGTGTATTTTGTTGCAATCGCCACCACATTTTGTTTGCTTGTATTTGCCTGTGGTAAGAATGCATCAAGACATCTAAAACTGGGCAATCCAATAGTGGATCACAAACACTGACCCATAAATGCAGTAAATACTAGATCACTATTTCTAATCACTCTAAAGGCACCTCCTTGTGATTTGGCAATATTTCACTAAATGCATAATGGCTCCCCTCTTAAAATAACCTCAGCAGATTTCCTTAATCAGTACCTTGCCATTTCTTAATATATCCAATTATGCCTAGTTCAACTACCATTTGCTTTTAAGGCTTTCATTTTGTCTCTAAATCTGCCCAGTAACCTAGATGATGTCCATTGGCAACTTAACCTTTAGAGATATGTCGTCACATCCACATTTAACAGTTTACTATAAGGAAGTGTAAACTAGCATCACATAAAGAGAAAAATCACATGCAGATGTATGATGCAACTCTGAGGTGAAATAACATCCATTTTAATGCAATTTGCATGCTGCTAGAATCAATCAGTTGAAGCCATTGTACACAAGGCCTGACACTCACCAAATAACCTGTTAAGTTGTATAATTGATAGTGCTGGGAAAATGTTGATGTCTCTTAAGAAGGATATTATGATTACACTGTATGGATAATATAATGCAGATTCATGGAGCCTGCATTACAGTAGGCAGATATATCTATTTATATGCCCTACTATGCTTGGTTCCCATGATTCAAATGCCATGAGAAAATGTCAGCTAATTACAGTTTTTCTATAACAATTACTGCTTTACTTTCTATCTTCTAGTAAGGAATAGCATAGACTATTTTCTAATAAGTGCAGCAGAAACACACAGACTCACATCTGTGATTCTGTGTTCACACATGCATTATGGGTCGCTGCGGATTCCACTCATGTGAGACTGAAAATGCTTCTATGTTAAACAGCAGCACTGGGGAATGAGACATATCTCTTCATTTGCAAATATAGCCAAGAAAATACAAAGTGTAACAGTTTTTTCCTTTGAATTAAAAATCTAGTAAATGAATTATAAATATAATTTTATTGTTCAGACAACAGTGCTGTTGATGGAAAGCTCAACAGCACTGTTGTCTGAACAATAAAATTATAATTCCATTTACTAGATTTTTAATTCAAAGGAAAAAACTGTTACACTTTGTATTTTCTTGGCTATATTTGCAAATGAAGAGATATGTCTCATTCCCCAGTGCTGCTGTTTAACATAGAAGCATTTTCAGTCTCACATGAGTGGAATCCGCAGCGACCCATAATGCATGTGTGAACACAGAATCACAGATGTGAGTCTGTGTGTTTCTGTTGCACTTATTAGAAAATAGTCTGAAAATGTAAGAATTTAAAATAAATGTGCTAACCACACCTAGGTTGGTTAGTATTGACAATATACAATAAGAAAAAATGTAATAAAATGATCTACATCACTGTATGAGATAGTTTAAATTATTTCAATTAACTGCACTCACTAAGACACTCTGAAGGGGGTTATTCACTAAGGTGCGAATTCGACTGTCGAATTTGCAAACAGCAGATTCTCATAGCAAATCCGCTACAATTTCCCCATTGTAAAGTCGCGACAATTTTTTAATGTTAAAATTGCAACAATTTTCCCATAATAAAGTCGTGACTGCGACAATATTCTCATTATAAAGACGCGACTGCGACAGTAGCAGCCTGTTGTGACTGTCTTTATCTGGCGAATTTGCACCTATATGCAACAATTTGGTCTTTAGTGAATAACCCCCTCTCTATCTAATTATTGTGGATGTGGTCCAGTCTTCAAATCAATAATAAACCCAAAAGAGTCAAATGCTGTAACACACTTGTATAAAGAATAACAGCAAATGTAAAACCTCTGTTTCAGCATGGAAGCTGTGATGACATTTTAGGCAAGTGGAAATACACTCTCAGGGAATTTATCAACAGGGGCAAAACTGTAAAGAAGTCTAGTAACCTATAGCAACCAATCAAAAGTTATCTTTTATTATTCTGATTCCTTATACAAAAGAATGCTGACTGCTGACTGCTGATTTAAATGATTTCCCCTGTTGGTGAATTCCCCTGCTTGATGGCACCCTGTTACTGGGCAGCTCTGCAGATTTTATTTGATTTAATCCTCATATGTTATCATATGCATATGTGACTGAGACCATGGTGGGAATTCACCATAGTGCGAAGTGAGCTCCGGATCCTTCATCTCACTTCGTACATACTGTTATGCACTCGCTGATGTCCTGTACACGGACATCAGTGAACGCTTTAAAGGGATTCCAGTCTCGGCGAGACGACTCGAGTGGTCAGACTATGCCAGAATATTGTTCATGACATTATAATTTATAAAGTGTGTTTCATAAACAGCAGATTAACCATCCATTTTGGGATTGTATTTGTACATTTAGTTCCCTTGAAAAACATGGCTGATATTGAGTCATCTGAGATGCAGTAGTTTTAAAGTTTTTACACAACAGTTTCCACTGGTCTCTGAGTTAGCATAGATTTTCTAGCATGCTTCTTCCTACCCTTTGATAAAGTGAATGAGTCAAACAAAGAAATATTTTTGTCTCAGAGGCACCTTCTAGATGGGGTGCCTTTCTATAAAAAGGAAGAATCAATTTTGTCTGCAGCTGAAACATTTTATAATCTTTATCATTATAAGAATGCTGAACCAATCCAGGTTTCGTCTATATTAAGAGCCACCAACTTAGGGGGAAATTAACTCGAAAAGATGAAATTTTCTTTTAAGAGTTTATTCCCATGAGATTATCCCACGAGATTATCCATCTTGATGATTCCGCAAGTTTATCCATCGAGTTTTTTTTATCAGATTTTTCACTGAAAAGGTAACCATGCTTTATATTAGTACTATGGCTATTGGCTACCTTTTCAGTGAAAAATCTGCTAAAAAAACTTGTTAGAAAAGTTTCTGTCAGTAAATATAGATCAAGAAAATTGATCGTTATTTACCGCGAGAACCAACCGAGATCTCACGAGAATAAACTCGAAAAGACAAAATCGGGCCTTTACGGGTTTATTCAATTTCACCCATTGTATACTCATATATGAATATCTAGGGACTGAGCAATACATATTTTTGTCCCAAATGAAGACATTTTTTACATTTTTTTCACTATTGACACTGAATAGGAACATGGTAATTTTGGGGATACAACTGTCTCCAGCATTTATAGCAATAATCTTCCAGTAGTTAAAAGGAAACAATAAAGTTTAGGCCAATTTTTACTCTTCTATTTTAATTTGCTAATATTATGCTGTTAGATGTTGTTTGACCAACCGTCACACAAAAAGTAAAGTTAAAGAATGTTGTAAATTCTGCAGCCTGTTCTGTGCAGTAATAGAAGCTTTGTTGTTTTTTTTCTCATGTCAGGGCTGCACAACAGAGGTAGGTACTGCTACCTACACCTGCAGCTTTCCTGCTCCCCTGACACAGTAATAATCAGTTTGCTTGGAGCAGTGATTTTCATCTGGGGTTCCATGACATAGACATTGTAGTCACTACATACTGCGTGCAGGTACACAGGTTTGCCGGGATACGGTCCCGATCACTGTCAGACAATTCCAACGTCAGCGATCGGGACCGTATCCCGGCTACCCTGCCTACCATCACGCAGTATGTAGTGACTACAATGTCAGTGACGTCGCTGGCGCACTATGCGATTATATTATTTCTGTTTCTGTAGCAGTTCCACCAGAAAGGAAAGGTTGAAAAACACTGGCTTGGAGGATAATGTAATGGCCTCCATAGGTGTGGTAATATCACTACAAGCTGACCTGTGGACTTCCCAACCCTTCTTCAAGTGGTATTTAGACCAGCTGTTCTCAGCCTTATTGAGACCGCGACCCCCGGCGCTGACGTCACGCGCCGCCGATGTTCAGGCCTGATGTCATCACGTACGCATGTCACATGATGACGTTCAGGGCCGATGTCACTATTCAGGAACCCTTATAAAAAGGGACCTGCAATCACTACCGGGCTCCACAGCAGTTCGTGACCCCTGTGAGATGGTCGTGCGACCCCCAAAGAGGCCGCAAACCACAGGTTGAGAACTGCTGATTTAGACAGAGAGATGGTTGCACCTTCCCTTACAGTCTTTAAGCCTTTTGCTGAAAATAATATTATTATTATTTTAGCTGCTTTATTCTACACAGTTTCTACTTCGTATTGGTATAGTCTTGCGTTTCCTTTTAGAAACGTCTCTCCCTTAGCTTCCCTAGTCAGAGGTTCACTGTCACACTAGACAGCTATATTACTAGTAACAATTTAGCAACAATCCCCCTTGCAGTCTCCCAGCATCAGCCTTCTGCCCCAGAGGATCTTGGGAAGCCTGACCCGACACTCAAATACCTGAGCTCATCTGAGGAGTGGGAAATTCCAAAGCCATATTCCACCTAATAGATGTGAGAAAACCTCTCACAGGAGAATAAAAACATTTAAATCCTGAATCTGATACCTTTCAAAAGGAATTCATTATTGCATACACTGTGGTGACTTACATATGCCTTTTGATCTCTTACAGTATATTGAAGAACATGCTGACATTAAAGTGAAATTAGACCACTAACCACATGCCTGCTGTTTGTAGGGAGCATAAAGCACATTTAAACAGACAGTCTGCTTTAACACTGTACTTTGCCCCTCCTACTTCCTAAGTTCTGGACTCGAATAGCATTGTATCTTGGCAGTGGCACAGTAGGCATTTGATGCTAGCAGAGAAACTAGCATATAAACACAGAGTAAAAGCAGAAGTGGCACTTTGTTTTCAATAGGTGTCCATGGCAAAATGTATACAACCTTTTCCAGAAGTGGTTTATCACATCAATGGGGGGACATTTATAAAGGTCATTTTGCCACAATTCAATCCTTTTCGCTGCATTATTGCTGTTTTTTTCTTTTCTAAGCATTTCTGATTTCCCTCAACTTGTGTAGTGTAGAAATAACATTTAGCGATATTGAAAAATATAATTACCGATAAATATTGATGCATTAATACCGCTACCCTTAACATTTCTTTCAATGGTGCTCCTTTTCCATCTATATCGATACCGCAGGTTTTTTCTTTTCAGGACTTAGAATGTGAAAATGTTAGAAAATGTTATTAACCATCTCCATAAAGAATTCTGGGTTTTCGACACCCTCAACCAGGTGAACTTTTTTTTTCAGAGATAAAGGAAATAGGGCCGAAGGGGATTAATAAAATTCAATATTGACAATTTTGATATTTTTGACCTAAGGTATATCAAAACTTTTATGATTTTTATAAATATCCATCCAGAAGGTTATTGACAAAAGTGAGAATTCATCTGTCGAATTCTCAAACAGAGGATTCCCATAGCAAATCCACGACTGCGACGATAGTAAAGCGCGACCGTGTCAATATTCCCATAGTAAAGTTGCAACTGTAGCCATCTATTCGGTAGTGTGCATTAGCTGGCGAATTCACTCCTTTACGCGACAGTTCACACTTTAGTCAATAGCCCCCTAATGTTAAAATCATTAAATGGAACAAAAAAATAATACAAGAAAAAAATAATGATGTAAGGAATATCAGAATAATCAAAATGCACACAAGAATTCGGACAAAATAATTATATATTAGTAACATGTTTGTTTTGGGATAAATAATAAAATATCAAAAAATGTTTTTGACTTTCCTTTCCCTATAAAATGAATTATATGTTCTAGAAAGTGCTATTATCAGGCAATTAGCATTTGTTTGTTTTTTTCTGTTCTGCTTGTTTTCTTGGTTGCTGAGTCACTAACCCCCAGCAACCAGAGATTCAGTTATTCAGAGTCTTGAATTCTAATGTATTATTCTTTTTCATTTCTTATCTTTCTGTCGATGTTCTGTACTATCTCACTTTCAGTCTGTGTTTAATATCACCACCTGCTTTCTAGATTTATGGGCAAAATATTAAATAATTCAAATACTACAAAAAAATAAAAATGGAGATTGCAGATAATCTTAGAAGACTACTATCTACAATAAGTTCCAGCAACCACTACATCACTTGGTTTCCTGCTCTTTAGCCAAAACCTTTTATCATTTAAGACCTCTAAATACAGAACTAAATATAACACATATAATATATAATATTATGGGGCATATTTACTAAAGTTGAAAACCTTATCGCCGTTTTTGACAGTTATTGCTAACAAATTATTATTTTGGCAAATTTGTGTCATTTTGCTGTAAGCTATTTATCAAGCTGTGATGTTTATGTTATTGTGGTACGTGGTAAATTTATCGATATCAGTATCGATATCACTTAATGCTAAATAGCATTGATGGATTTCACTGGAAATTTAAATGTAGAAGTTAACTTTTACAATATCCATATGTTTATTGTTATTGATAACGTTATCTATGCCATTTCAACAAACATAATTTAGGAATTAAAATCACACTCAGTGCCCATTGAAATAATGAATAATGCCACCCAGAGAGTTGGCGAAATTTAATGTAGCTGTTTCTGACTGAAAAAAAAACCAAACACCTACTTTAGTAAATGTCATGATAAAATTGTTGGAACAATGATCCATGATATCAATATCATTATATTTTGCCAATATCGATATTCAGCGATAACAAGTGCCAGAAACCGAAAAAGGGGCTTAGTAAATAGGAGAAGAGGTCGATATTGGTAAAAGAAACTTTTATTTTTATATTTGATTTCCAAATGAAAATCAATTCGACTTTACTAAATATGCCGTAATGGGCTTATTCATCAAAGTGAGAATATGACTGCTGAAGTGAATTAAAATTGATTCAGGTCGCTATACTCCATTAATCACAAATTCTCTATTTCTTATTCACTAAAGAGGATTCTTATAGTGAAGAAGTGAATGGCGCCAATCGATGTCATCTCTGGCATAGCACAGCATAGTGAGTTGGCCGGTAGAAGCCCTGCCATCGAATCCCTAATACCCCACATTAATCTGGCGATATAAAACTGGCAAATGTGACACAATACGCCTTGTCGAATTTGCTACTTCAACAGACTCTGACGCTTGATGAATAGGTGAATTACTTGTGCAGGTAAAGTGATGTGAAGATCTTCATAAGATGGCGACTGTCAAATTGGTCATGAATTCTCCACATTACAGAGAGTTTGCTGAATATGCGAAAACCTGTAAGTGATGAATGAATGCGAGTTTTAACCATTATACAGTGGCTCAGACTTTAATGTATCAGCCCCTCAACATTTTAGCTTAAGAATGAGCTTGTTGTATAACACAGAGTTAAATACCTTGCTAAAATCCAGATTAACAATATCAACTTTGTCTACTACCTAGTCAAAAAAATGCCATTTACTGTATCTAGTCTAACACATTGTTCTATTAGTAAATCCAATCTTGAATCCTCCACGGGAACAGAATTTCATTGGTGATTCTTTTTCTTCTCTTTCAAAAATGAGCCTATTCCCTTTGCCACCATTGAGGTAAGACCAACCTATTGATACTACAGTCTTCATTGCTGATCCATGATGCACAGCTACATTTAGAGGCGGATAAATTACGCTGCTGCTGTGATTTTTTTTTTTACATTTTTTTCAAATCCGCTGTTTTATTTTAACAGCTCTTGATACTTTTTGGAGATCCACAAAGGCTTCTTTGACTCTTATTGATGTACTGATTGTGCTTTGTTTTGCATGCTTAAATTTATTCTAAACGCCATGTGTAAGGCATGTGATTAAATGCAGTTCAAATTAGCCAGAAAAAAAAATAAATAAAAGCAGAGAAGTAGCAGTGAATGGGTTAAATATCTGACCTTCATTTGCTCAAGCATGTATTTTTTTTTTCTTTGAACAAGGGTGCGGTGCTCAGCTCTATGCATTATGTACAACACAGAACAGCAACACGTCCCAACATGTGATAACAGAACACTGACTTTTGATTGGGTAATTAGATACTAAGGACACAGTGAAATGAGTGACAGATATGGAAAAAAATGTTAATACATGCCTATACACAAACCAAAAACATTCCTAGAAGAGTTTTTAAGACTGCAGTAAAATGAGCCCAGTCCTGAAAGTTGGCAGTCTCTTTCTTATTGATTCACTGGATGGATACCAGTTTTTCATCCACAAAGCCAATAGCTAATGAGTATTTGGCTGTGATTGTCTGTTAAAAGAGCGGAAAGGGGATGCAAAGTGAAAAAAAAAAAATTGGTCAGAATTCTCCACTAATGAAATTGCAATTTGGGTTGGCATGGCAGCTATATTGCTATGCAGTACTTGTAAAAGCATCACCTTCAAAGTTGAATTTCTGATTTTCATTGGTTTATGTTGTTTCTCTCTCATTTCTGATTGCAGTCAGATTGAGCTTTCTGGGGCACTTCATGAGTATGTATTATCTAAGGCTAGGTTCACACTAGCGTATGATGTGCAATGCATAATATGCTAGTGTGAAAAAAAATATATGCCCAGCGTATTTTTCTATTCTTCTCACCAGCAACAGTGTGAAAACTTGCTTGGCATTTACAGCACTTCCTATGTGGTCGCATTTTGGGCACAGCGTATCATACGCCGGCCAAAATGCGACACATATCGTTCTGGACCTAGCGTATGCGCATCATACGCTAGTGTGTCCAGAACTAGGTAAGTGCTATCAGCTTTCATTGAGCCGTATTTTTTTTCACATTAGCACATTATGCACTGAGCATAATATGCTAGTGTGAACCTAGCCTAAAAGTTGATAGGAAACAATGGGATTAGAAGGGGGTTTGTTTACTTTGATAAAAGATGACTGCAACCACAAAGAAAAGCAAATGTAAAATAATACAAACCAGGAATTCCACTTCAAAAACAACATTTTGTTTATCAGTAATATGTAGGAATAACTGCCAATCCATGTTGGAATTTTTTCTTTTTCTGTTATTGGTCATGCAGTTCAGGACATGACAGGAGTGGAGCAAAAACCTTCTAGCGGAAAGAAAGGGAGGTGCTCTGAGAATTATACTTCATGGCCTGTATGTGACAGTGGTGCAATGCTGTGTTCATTTAAACGAGTGCAGTGAGTCTTTCAAAAACAGAAGGCATGTTGTATATGGTTTAGTGTCCCTCACAGACCTTTTTTCCTCTTTTTTTGCTAAAATAAAATTACTAGCTAGCGCACTGGTGACATCACAAGCATTCAGCATTTATTATTCCCTCCTTTGTTACATTCTAAAGTTGAAGGAACTAGCCATAGACATTGTAGAGAAATTCATCAACAGGCTCAATCTTTACAGATGTCAAGTAACTCATAAAAACCAATCAGAGGTTGTCTTTCATTATTCTAGCTTTCCTACACTAGTGTATGCTAACTGCTTATTGGTTGGTAGAAAGGGTAATGTTGCACCTAGAAATTTCTGTGTACAGATCTGAACATACTTTTTATGGCAACTGGAGGCAAGACTGCTACTTGCCTCCAATGATAAGTCCGTCTGTATTCATTGGTGTCAAGTAGCAGACAAATGCAGTTGTCTCCAATTCTTAACTTGGTAAACCAATTACTACTAATCCCTGAGCCCATTTAGATTTTTAAGTCTAATACAAGTTACAGTTTTTTTAAATGTTCGCAATGGAAATAAATGTGTAAAAAATACGTCTTAAAAAACAATTTCCTAAATATTTTTTTTTATATTTACTTTAGTATCCCTTTAAACATGTGTTATATGTTAGTTAAATAAAAAATAAATAAATAAAGATAGTCTATTTAATAAGTTCCTGATGCTATATAAAGTGATTTTGTTGTTAATAGGAGGAAATTTACAAAAGTTGAAGAGATTTTTTTGACCACTTAAGAGAATGTGAATTAACTGAAACTAGGTAGCAAATATTTGATTCATTTTGGCTGTTTCACTGTTAATTTTCATTACCCTGTACTTTTTGATTTCCTTGATTTATAAAGGATTGTTAAAAAAAAGTCTTTCCCCATCAAAATAAATCTTTATCGATAAATATCAATCCGTTTGAGAAGAAAACTAATCCGACTGTGACTAAGTGACTGGGACAATTCCATAGGTAATAATGGTTAACGGAAGCCTCAAACACTTTTGGAAAGAGATATAATTTATTTTGAACAGCTTTTGTCAATAGGTGTAAAAAGGCAATTTAAATAAAAATAGGCTGTTTCTCCTGCATCAACTAGGATGTAAAAAATTTATCCACATTTACTCACTTTAAATTTAAGCATACCATATTGACACAGAATGATCTCATTTTTTTTTTTACAACACATTTTTTCAACATCATTCATAGCTTTATTTGAATTTTAATGAGTTCCTTATTTTGCCATTGGCAGATATGAGATAAACCAAAATAAAATTAGATGGTTTACTTATGCTGGGCTGTGCTGGTGCTGCATGCATCTCTTTTCTGGAAGTGAGAGTCTGTCCTAATATCTAAATTAGTAACACTTCTGCAATTAAACATATTTCAGACTTTTTAGGTTGCTGTGAGTTTCAGCCAATCATATATCTTAAAGTTCAGACTGTCATGCAAATCATGTGATTTACTTAGAATTTATAGGATGTGGTTTCACAGGAAGCAATGTCAAATTGCATATGAATAAACAGATAAACATTTGCCCAATATTTGATTCCTTGGGGACTCCAGAGGGAAAATTAGGGATGTGAATGTATGTATGTATAATTTTATTTATAAAGCGCCGCAAATTTACACAGTGCTGTAAGGGTAAGGGTAAAAAAACACACCATGTTTTGGGTGACCATGCCCCCTTCATCAAGTGTACATGTGCAAACATAAGCATTTCTTATATACCCAACTGGGTCACACCCACTTATCGCACCCTGTATCTAAATATATATAGTACCTATGACAAATCCATCTTACATATTCATATAATACATATAGGGCATGTAAAGTGCATAAAACATACTCGTGTAATATATGTAGAGCTTTTAAAATATATGAAGCCTATATAAGAAATAACCTTGTTACCAGCTTAAACCATACTAACATAGTACATGAAGTTCTTATAAAGTGTGTATGTGTTTATTATATAATGTAAACAATCATATACATGCTATATCACTAGTGCATACAATATATTAAAGGGCAAAGTTAATATCTTATTAGATTTGGATTACAGAAAATATTCCAAAATCTAAACATTTATATAAACTATATTGTGAATCACATACTTAAAAATCATCTCACATGATTTATGCTAGAAATAAATTCAGATAATTATATAGATTCATTAGAGAAATATAAAATCTTCCAAATACTTTATGTATACATTGTATTATGCACAATACTGAGTAACAAAAGTTACACAGAAGCTGCCCAGCAGTACAGGATTAAAAAAACATTGAACAATCAAAACAATCAATCTATACAGGACAACATGGATAAAGTTATAACAATATATATATATATATATATATATATATATATATATATATATACGTAGTAAAAAATTATCACTGAATAAATAGTACAAAGTAATTAAATGATAGTCTCAATACACTGAATAGTTGACACCATAGTGTTCTATAAAAGAATAATATTGCACATTCATTATAATACAATCAACCACTTCCATAATTACAATAAAACATGTATTATAAAAATTGTATTATACAAAACAATTTAAGCTGAACTCATCCTTTAAACCCAAAGAGATTTGGTTTGTAAAGTCCATATCCAAAAACATCCCTTTTGTAGTAATTTTTGTCTTATATTTTCACCTGAACCAACCGTCAATTTGTTTAAAATCTGCCAACCTTAATTGAGAAATATTATGAGATTCTGCAAAGTGTTTGTCCAAAGTAATTTCTTTATTCTTAATCTTATTTAAAGTTTCTTTTTCAATTATTCAGATTGTCATAGGCATTGTATATATTTAGATACAGGGTGTGATAAGTGGTTGTGACCCAGTTGGGTATTTAAGAAATATTTGTGTTTGCACATGTACACTTGATGAAGGGGGTGTAGCCACCTGAAACATTGAGTGATTTTTTTACCCCTCTGCAATAAATGGGGTTTATCCCCTACTAATATATTGTATACATAAGCTTGGTTTTTTTTGGATTTGTCTTGGAATTGTGTGGCTTGTGAGCGCTGCTCAAGCTGGCTCCTACAAACATACCTTTTGTCCGTAAGGTGCTGTGAGCATTTTGTTGTATATAATGCTAAAACTAAGACACATTTTTCCAACTTTATAGACATCTTGAAACCAGTGATAATAAACTGAAATACAAATTCATTTTTTCTTAGATAATTCATTACACATTAAAACATTTTTTTCAATGCTTTAATTATATGGGCTGTATGAACGCTCACATTCTTTAGCTAGTACTTCTTGGAAGTACCTTTCGAAAATCTGAATTTTTCATTTTTTTATGTTATTACTTTTTTGGAAGAAGTTGTATCTATTTTGTTACAATTCAGCCCAGACATATAGTTGTTTAAACATGAAATATTATAATATTCAAGGAGTAGCCAGCTGGTTTATAAATCCTTGCAGTTACTTTTAGATTTAGAACTCCATGATAAGTTTTCTTTATTTCTAATGCCTAAAAGGATCTTTGGGTAATCTCTTCTGGATCTTGTTTATCATTATGTATTTGTTTGGCTGTAGGGTGTATGTCATTAAAAATGTATTATCTAAAGTTTGATAACAAATATTGATCACCCACCTTGGCAATTCAGATCACATTGATCACCTGACTGTTCATGATGAGAGGACCATGGTCACATGGTCCTGACATATTTACAAAACACTAATTTTATGATTCTTCCTGGACACTTTTGTTAATTCTGTCTGAAGATATGGCTGATTGAAGACCCCTGTTGGTGTATTGGGTTCTGTTACAGGATATTGATTGTTCCTGGAGACCTGGTGTGCATTGCAATTATTCATTCAGATGGCTAAAGAATCATATAGTTTGATTGGTATATGTGTTGCATAAATGCAGATGATCTAATAATTCAGCCCCCTAGAAAAAAATGAACATTCACTATTCTATAACTAGCTTTAGCATAAGGAGTTAGTCATTGAGTTCAAACTCTGGTCTCCCTGTCTCCAATCAATAGTTTTTTCAGACTTTGATGAGTTTGCTTCTGTCTAATCTTCCAGTTTTTCACTGTGTGCTGAAGCTGTTGCCTTCTTATAAAATGTAAGAACCATTGTTACTATCTTTTTCTTTCAGTGTCCATCTCATCTGAACCAGAAGTCAGAAAAGTACAGCAAGCTTCTCCCATTCCATTAGTTTAATACACAATACAACAAGAGAAACTGCCTAATAAGTATTTAAACGCAATTTCTAAATATATGTCAAAATGTGAATGTACCTATTCTGCATTTTAAATTACAAATATGCCCATTTTTAAACTATGTAACAGGATTATTCAATGACATATTACTGTTGACTGTGCACAGGAAACACTTCCTCTTCCTTTGGGAATATCTTATCCTGTTTCATGAGTTTTTCTTTTGAGCCTTTGGTTTCTCAAACCACTCTAATTGCTCTAATATGATTGTCAATATCCTCTTGTGAAAAAAATCAGTTGATTCTTCCCTTGAACTGAAGGAGATATGTATCTGATCAAAATAGCTTACATAATATATACTGTAATGTGAACTGTCATCTCAGCGTCTGATTCCTCAAAAAAGAGCTTGTCAATTTTTTTTTTGTGAAATTTCTACTTACAAAATGTTCACAAAATCAATAAATTACATATAATATTACAGAGTAGCAGACTATGGAATAACCCATATTATTGATTTTTATGCTAGCAATTTGATGAATGGGATGCATTATATCAAAAAGCCAGTTAGTGCAACTTTCAATGACCCTGTTTTAGAAAGAGAATAGTTTGTGGGAGTTAAAAGTAGGCTTGGAGTTGAGTGTTATAGGAAAATATTGCAGAGCTTAAGAACAGCAATTATAAATATCATAGGATCAAGCAGGGTCAAGCTTGCAGCAGGGTAGAAGAAAATGTTTGCAAAAAAGTCTCTAGAGTAACAGACCCAAGGGGCTATATACTTTATAGCAGGACTCCACAAATGCCGATCCACAGACCACTACTGGTCTGCGGGCCTCTCGGCACTGGGGAGCCTGATTGTGACACGTACACACGAAATGCGTCACCATCATGCAGCCATCAGTGTGCATTGGGCCCTCCCACTGGTCCACGAACACTTTTCTGGATAAGAAAACTGGTCTCCGATCGAGAAAAGGTCAGGGACCACTGCTTTATAGAATTTTAGAACATGCCCAATTTGGGGACACAAACCTGCTATGGCCACAGTTTTTGGCTGTTGAAAGATGGAGAACTACCAGTCCTATAATGCCCTGCTTCAAAAATGACTTAAAAACACTACTTAAATGGACAAAAAAATTACAAAAAAGCAGTCAGATTTAATTGTAAAGGGGAAAACATATATTTGAACTCCTTAATAAATATGTCACTGTGAGTTCAGCCTGAGGCGTTCTCTTCTGTTTCTTTTTCATGTATTGTATGAAATAATAAATTAAAATGCCTCTATACATACATACATATACATAGAAATATGTATTTATATATATATATATATATATATATATATATATATATATATATATATATATATATATATATATATATATATATATATATATATATATATATAGGCTTTTACTCAAGGTAACTTTAAAAAGCAAGTGTTGAAAGGGTCTTTTGAAAGAGTTTTGGTTTGGCTTATGTTGTAAACAATTGGATATTGTTCCATTGTTTCTATATGAATTGAATTTCGTATAGGCAAAGAACTAAACCAGATAGTAGAGTCACTTTGGATTTCATAATACTTTAGGAAATATTTTCCAGTGTTATGATTTGGACAATGCATTAATAGGTTGTCTAATGTGTCATAAAAGATTAATATGTACATTAATAGTGTGCCTTCAAAATGACAATAATGCCCAAAGAATATATGACTAAAAAGCCTATCAGGAAGTATCTTAGAGGACTGGCAATATTCCCTATAACAAAGACTATAAAATGTAGCTCAGCTTCAGCCTTTAAATTATAAAGCAGTCATTTCCCAGGCAAAGTTTCTATAACTTTATTTTGTGCTTTAATTTTATATTTTCATTTGTTCACAAGGACAAGGTAAGATAACATGATTCATATCATATCATTGTTTATTCAAAAATACAAAAATTTGACTTCAGAATCACTTTAATAATGCAAGCAGAATAAAACTATGCCTTTATTGCTTAATTCTGGATACCTTCCATTTCAAAACGTATGAAGAACTGACCCCATAAGAATGTTTACTGGCAAGTCCAATTAAATTAAAGCTTATGCAGAGATGGAGTTACAGGTTTGAATACAGGCAGTATTCACTTTCTCTACTATAATTGCTATTTAACTTTTTTAGAAGTATCTCCTTTACATTCTCCTGGTTTTAAAACTATCTGTGCAACATTGGAATCTCTTAATGACTCTAATTAAGGGGGTGGCTCATATTGGAGTAAATTTTCAGCATGTTATAGACAGTGGAATTCTAAGACAGTTTGCAACTTTGCACTTGTTGACATTTCTTCATGATTACACTACTTTTCTAGTTGCTAGGGTAAATTAACCTAGCATCACACCACAGAGTTCAGTATAGACCAGTGGTGGAGAACCTTTTATAGACCGAGTGCCCAAACTGCAACCCAAAACCCACTAATTTATCACAAAGTGCCAACACGGGAATTTAACCTTAATACTGAGGTTTTATTACAGAAAAAACAAAAAGCTGGGGAATGAAGAAGAAGGAGCTGTGCGCTGGCTTCTGTGTCAGCCAGTGCGCTATACAGGAAGCATCGGGGGAAGCATTGGGAGCCAGCTAATTATAGCATAGCTCATGCTGTGACTGTAATCAACTGGTTCTGTAGAAGGTATGTATTTTAACACTTGTTTGTTTTTTTTTTTTACTTTAGGTCTCCTTTAGGCTGGGATTTGCAGCGCATCATATACTAGTCAGTGTCAGAAGAAAAAAAAAATGCTCCAGCTAATTTTTCAATTGTACTTACCAGCAACAGCGTGAATGCACCCTCGGCATTCATAGCACTTCCTGTGTGTCTCAATTTGGGCGCGGTGTATATACGCTGGCCAAATTGTGACAAACAGAGTTCTGGATCCAGTGTAAGCATCTCATACGCTCTTGTGTCCGGAAATAGATAAGTATGGTCGGCTTTCATGAAGCCGTTTTTTTTTTTTTTTTTTACACGAGCATATGATGCACTGCGCATAATACGCTTGTGTGAACCCAGCCTTAAGGGAACTTTTACACCTTGGCAGGGCATTACATATCACCCACTGTTCCTTGTGCAGTAGGGCTAACAATCAGCCAGTGAATGAACGCATTAGTTCAGCTTTGTAATAGGTCCATTGCAGTCTGTGTGCTGTTATTTAAACCAGAAAAGGAAGAAAGGAGGGGCTTCTTCAAGAACATTGATATAAAGAGGAAAGGACTTAAAGAATTATATACTGTAATATTACTGTTTGCCACTGGGGTCTAGTTAGTGGATCCTATCTACCACAGTTGGGTTTGTTTTGGTTAATTACAGGGAACTGAGGCTTAAGAGCTTTTTAACCTTAACCCTCCCATGGGGTTATAAAATTATCTGTGAGGAAACTCCCAGGTTTACCCCACTGTGGTAGCTGGACTATGACATAACAGCACAACTGTAATTAGGGTTGCAGATACAAGAACCACTGAGCTGTTACAGGACACGTGGGTTTTGTAACAGCAGAACTATAACATAACAGCAAGACAGTGGCAATGCCTGAACAGCCAAACTGTAACACAGTGCCAGGAACTCTGAGGACCAGGAACTGCAGAACTAGAACACATCAGCCTTAATACACAAGGGAGCGGGAACAGACAAACATACTCCTGGATTCGGTACTGTGCCAAACAAGCTGGTGGATGAACAAGAATACCTTTTTTAAATCCCCCACTTCCAGCTGACAGCATAACAGATCAGTCCCATTACTTAACAATGGGATGCAGGTTGAAAATGGCAGATCAATCGCTGAATGAGAACGAGTGGTTTGAGCAGAGACACACGTAAGGTGCTCATAATTCCAAAAAGCTTTATGGTGTGAAATTTGCTAACAAATCTCATTGATACTGTTGCACTGACTCCCACAGTACCCTGTCCACACTGAGAAGAGACTGGGAAGAGGCTTTGAAACCTGTGAATAAAACTAATGTTAACATATTCTCTTTTGTTAGTGAGTTTAACAGAAGCAAGCAAATGGTTATTGTGAATGTGCAATTGGGAGTGGTAGTGGGAGTGTGCAATTATTGGCCCATATTACAACAGGATGAGGAATATGTTACACCCTTTAAGGAGGTACCAATGTTTTGTTATACAAGGGGCAAAACAATTAATGATATAATATGCCCTAGTGAGGTGAATCCATGGTAGGGCAAGCAAACAGATTTAAAGGGAAAAATAAATTAGGTACCTTTCCATGTTTAAATTGTGTGTGCTGCCAAGCAATAGCACAAGGTGAAGTATTTCACCACCCTACACTAGGCAATGCAATCAGTAATTAAGTAAGAGAGTAAGAGGATATGCTAATGTAGTATATCTACATAAAAGATTATGTGGGCCAAACCTCAAGGCCTATTAAAGAACATGTAAGGTCAACATTAGGAATTTTAAACTTGGGTCCTCTGCAGGCACCCACATCTCCAGACATTTTCATGGGTTTAACCATTGGGTAACTCAGGTTATAGAAGTAATTACTTAGGCAAAGGGAGACTTTTTGGATAAGAAAAAGCAACACAATGCAGCCAGTGGGACTAAATAATAACTGGCCAGGGAAACCATTCCTGTAATGCTAATGTATGTTTCTTTGTGTTTTCCACATATATTGAAAATAACTGCCTAGACCATACTTGAGATATAGAATCCTATGATGTGTAAAGGTACTGGTAAGATTAATAACAGCAGCATTTATACAAGTTATAGTGTGATTATATGATGTAATATAATACTGTTTTTTTTCCAGAAAATTCTAATAGATATATAGGACTGTATGGAAATATTGCCATTAGGTTTTTTGCCAGCTTGAAAATGTAACTTACAGTATATGATAAAAACATAGAATTGTTTATTACCTATTACTGTGATCCTACAAGTAGGCCTAAATGGGCAGTCCGTGTGTTGCTTTTATTCCACAGAATGAACCATTTATAAAAATACTGTTGGGACTTTATGGACTATGTTCTAATTACTAAAGATCCATTTTGGACTATCATTTTAAATTGTTCTCACCTGCTTTGGGGGTTAAAAAACACCAGTATTTAATTGGGTGTTTTTGTATGGAGCAAGGGCCAGACAGCTATATATTATGTTAGGATGGAAAAAGCACATTTAATAAAGGGTAATCCAGTCCAAAACATGTAATTTGTGACATATTAAAAAGTAGCATAGCTACTTGATTGTTGGACATTACTGGGTTTCATCTCTTTTGTATTGATGCTGCTCATAACAACAAAAGTAACATTAAGTTTGTATGACACAGGATTGGACCAATATGCTGTGGAGCAAATTTTAAGGAGGTAACTCAAACAAATATATATTATGGATAACCTGCAAATACTGCTTAAAACAGAAAAGGAAGAATCCTCCTTTAGTGGTAGGAATAGCTGAGCATGAAGGCCATAAACTCCTCCTTTAGTGGCAGGGATAGCTGAGAATATACACCATAAACTCCTCCTTTAGTGGCAGGGATAGCTGAGAATATACACCATAAACTCCTCCTTTAGTGGCAGGGATAGCTGAGGATGTTGACCAAAAGCTCCTCCATTAGTGGCAGGGATAGCTAAGTATGAGGATAATAAACTCCTCCTTTAGTGGCAGGGATAGCTGAGGATGTAGATGATAAACTTCTCCTTTATTGGCAGGGATAGCTGAGGATCTTGACCATAAACTCCTCCTTTAGTGGAAGGGATAGCTGAAGATGTAGACCATAAACTCCTCCTTTAGTGGCAGGGATAGCTGAGGATGTTGACCATAAACTCCTCCTTTAGTGGCAGGGATAGCTGAGGATGTAGACGATTAACTCCTTCTTTAGTGGCAGGGATAGCTGAGGATGTAGACCATAAACTCCTCCTTTAGTGACAGGGATAGCTGAGGATGTATACCATAAACTCCACTTTTAGTGGCAGGGATAGCTGAGGATGTAGATGATAAACTCCTCCTTTAGTGGCAGGGATAGCTGAGGATGTTGACCATAAACTCTTCTTTTAGTGGAAGGGATAGCTAAGGATGTAGACCATAAACTGTGAAAAAGGAGGTTTTACCTATATATTCAGATATGTGATTATTGTAAAAACATTGTCTTAGTAAGTCAAAGGATACATTTATTAGAAACTGCTCCAGGGACTGGTTTCACGTTCAGTCTGTCTATCACTCTGTAGAAAATACCCAAAAGAGAGATCAAGTAAAATGTTCAAAGACCAACTCAAGGCCTCATTGTGTTAAATAACTGTGGGAAAGGAAATTCAAACATTGATTACCACACTCTACTATCAGTCAGATATGTTGGGCACCAACTGAAGCCTGGATATTTACCTGGTACTTTTACACACTTCTCCTTCCTGGGAGACACTGTAGGAGAAGTGCCCTTTCAAAAAATCATAAAAAAGGTTTAAACCTTACATCTGATTATGTTATATGTACTGTATATCTTAGTTATAGCATTACATGTTAGCACTTATTGTAAAATATTAAAATGTGTAAAATATTCAAATATAGAGTGGTTATGTTAGTCCACAGAGGCAAACAGAAAATGAAAGACTTGATGAGAGATAAGAAACTGAGACTTAAGAAATAAGTATATATGAATTGGTTGACAATGTGTAATTAAGATATAACTGGAAGATGTAATTGCATGATATTTATTGCCATTGATGATTTTAGTTGTGAACTTTAAGCCATGTAAGAACTGAGAACAGAGTCTAAACAGTCCTGTAAAGGTTGGAATTTGTATCCTCAACTCTGCTTATTAACCAAACTCTGTAATTTTTTTAAATGTGGTGAATACATGTCCAATTGGACACCATATGATAGACGCAAAGTGATGAAACTCTTAACATCACTTCTCACTTGTGAATAAGATGGCCATTTGGCTTTATATCTAGCATTGAAGTGTTGAATTCACCAAATGGACTTTGTCAGATCAAAGTGGTGAATTGGGGGCTGGTTTTTACTCTTTACTCCAGGGGTCTCAAACTCAATTTACCCGGGGACCGCTCGAGGTAGAATCTGGGTGAGGCTGGGCCGCATCAGGTTTTCCACAAGAAAACAACAGATTAAAAACAATACATCGCCCTGTGGGGCAATCAGCAGCTTTTTGGGGTAATATGCAACTCTGCTGGGTGATTTGCATCTGTTGGAGAAATTAGCAACTTTGCGGGGCAATGCGTGGCTCTGCGGGACAATGCGTGGCTCTGCGGGACAATGCGCGGCTCTGCGGGACAATGCGCGGCTCTGCGGGACAATGCGC